>APFE030232157.1:0-58999 GCA_000404065.3 Pinus taeda | reverse complement strand
GTTTGCCTCTACACTTACAGCTATATTCCTGCATGCCTGCAAGACCTTGGAGGTGCTCTTCTCTTAAATTGATATGCCATGTCTGGGTCAAATCCATCAGGGAATTTGATCAAGGCTAGATCAGGAGGAGGTCTCAAGTTTTGAGGGATAGCGTTATATACATTGTTGAACCTGGCACAGTAATCTTGAACTGTCTCTTGAGGATCCCTTTTCAAGTTATCATACTCTGTTAGTATGTGTAGAGGGTCTTTCTTCTTTTCCCATATGTTTAAAAAATTTAGGTATAAGGCATCAGGATTGACTATAGAGTTTGCAGCTAGAGACCTAAACCAATTCCTTACATCCCCTGTCAAACTTTGCACAAAAATTTTCATTCATACATCTTCATCATCTATCTCATAGTTCTCAAAATAGTCCTGCATCCTCTTAGTGTGTTACTGAGCTGTATAAGTACCAGTACCATCAAAGTAAGTGATTTTTCCTTGATAGTCTTGGGGCATTGCTCCTGGATTTGCAGGCAGGACTAAAGGAGCATATCTAGCCATATTTGCAGGGATAACAGGGAAAACAAGAAGGAGTGGAATAGCTGGCACAACAGAGATAACAGGAGTGAGGTGTGTTGGAGACGGAGGAGTGGGGAAACTACCTTGGGAAGTGGATGAATAACTAGGATAAGCAGGGATAGTGTGAGGGTGAACTGATGTTTTGACAGGAGTGGGAATATAGCTCTGCTGATTTGGTTCTGTATCTGAATCTGAGAGCTCCCCTAGCTGCTCTTGTTTCTTTAAGATTTTGGGGATTAAATTGGGGTTTTCAAAGATAGTTGGGGGATTAGGGTCAGGATTGGACCTAGTGTAACGAGATTTCTTCTTTGGAGCCAGCTTCTAAGTTTTCTTTCCTTGGTATCTTATGATAGGACTTTTAAACATGAAGCTTATTTCCTTTCACTTGGTATTTTGACATAAGCTCCCCAGTGGAGTCGCCATAAGGGCTCATTACTTCTCCACATGTTGAATTGAAGAGCGTGAGGAGTTAAACTCACTCAGGGGCATGACATACACAAAGAACTCTTTGGGGCGCCACACCAGGAAGTGATGTGGTTTGTGGAGGGATCATCCACTAAACGATATAGGCTATTAATTGATGAATAAGAAGTAGCGATATATCTCTCTGTATCAAATATGTAGAGTTTGGCTTATCTTATTCCATGTTCTGCAAAATATTCTATATGAGGAAAGTAGGGACTGGTCGCACAACAAAACACCGTACACATATTCTGGTAGATGCAGAGAAGCTAGCGGTAACCTAGGTTGTATCAATTATTGTAGTCCATCATTGTCGAAGGATGTGGATTCAGATGGTCGATTAGAACTTGTAAATTTGGTGCGGTGAAGCACGTTTCTATGGACAAGCATAGTGTTGGGCATGTCTATTTGTGTTTTGATAGTGCAACGAAGAATCCCCTTAGAAAAGTTCATTGGTGCATTTTGTAATAGAATTTGACACTTTTCATTTCTTAAGCTTGGATTGCGAAGAAAATGGCGAAAGTTGATGAAGTATTAGAGTTGTTGAATACTCTTATACTCTCCACGGTTGATGGTATGGTAAATGTTAGCAAAGACACTTTTTTCGACATTAAATTCTATCTCTAAAATGCACCTGACAAGATTGAATTTTTGAAGCTTGAATAAAAAATACAACAAGATGAGTTACATAAAATACAACATTTTGAACATGTTTTTTTTAAGAACATTGAGACAAACTCCCATCAACAGCAAATCAATAATGTTATCTTGTACCCAATGAAGGAACATATTTGTAGAAAGAAGCAAAAATTAAATATACACTTCCCAAGCCCAACATCATACCTTGGGAAGAACTTATCCACAACAAGCACAAAATTTGTCTTGGATATGACAAGGATGTGTCATTTCATATTCCAAATTACTCAAAGCCCATCCAATTTTAGAGTGTTGTATTTTGTCATGACAATTCACCTTCAGATGCTCCAAATTCTGCTCCTCTTCCACAACAACAACAACATTGTGATCGATTTGGCCATATGAAAGATCAATGTTTTGATATTAATCCATGTGAGCACTATCGTAAAACCACTCATTCTTCAAACAGATGCTTCAAAAACAAGTCTCCTGCAAGAACAAAAATTCATCTTGGATGGATCGCTTCTTGGCAATGGGATTCAATAACCAAGTGTAGAAATTTCTCTATAGATCAGCTAGCTATAATACCATGTAGAAATTTCCCACTATAGATCAACATATTATGCAATATACTAAAGAAAGATACAAGATATACTTCTACAACAAACTTGCGGAAGCTTAATTGATTATGAGCAAGATCAAATAGAACACATATAACAGAGAATGAGAAATCAATCACACATGAACACAAAAAAATACTCTAGGGAAAGCCTCAACTAAAAACCCCGATCTCTGTATTATCATACAAGTGGAAATATGTCCAGATTACACAAAGCTTTAGCTTAGAAGCTATCCAGCTCTCAGTACAATCCCTCTGCTACTCATAGACAGTCAAAGGCTTCTCATAAACTTTCTCCTCTGCCCTCCAAGCCTCCTATTTCCTTGCACAATTTTTCATGGGGTCCAGTGCCTCCACTTGTGTGAATTCCCACCTCAGACTACTCACTTGGCTTAGTAGTAACTGCGTAATCCTAAAGGAGATAATTCCTTCTACATGGATGAGTTTCCTATATAGGAAAAATCCTCCAATTGATAGTACAATGTCCCTTCATCTGATCTCAACTGGGTCTATGACTTAACTGACATTCATGAGTTATTTATGAGAGAATATTCAGTTATCTGAAGTGCAGCAATTACATGCATGCATGCATTAACTAATTGAACTCACAATCAGTTCCTCCAACTGTTGGAACTAATCTAACTGGACTTAACTCAGTTAACTGAGCTAACTAATTACAACTCAAATTACAACTCATCCTTATCTCTTTAACTAAGGAATAAATTCTTCAATCAAAGGGATAACTGTTGCATGTCCTCACATAGACTTCATATTTGATTTTCTCCAACTAATTAACTCAAGAAGAATTAATTAATTATTTTACAAACAGCTGCTAAGATCAAATTCGAATTTTACTTCTCAATTTTAGTTAAGGGACTAACTAAAATTGGAATCTATCCCGAAATACTATTTATAGCAATGTTATTTTTAGCATTTCCATTTTTTCTTTCCTTGTTTCTATATCCAACAATGGTACCTGAGATGCTATTTATAGCATTTCTATTTTTAGCATTTCTTGTTGCCATTTTCAACACTCCCTCTCAACAAGAAAGGCATTCAACTCGAACCCGATCCTGAACCTTTGGAATGTTCTGCATGCAACACTTTTCCCAAGTGTTGTTGCTCCAGAAATTCTAGAAACAAAAAAAATCTCCCAACTGACCTCCCTATTGGGCTAGAAACACTCTCTGATGTTGAAGCTCCCTCTGCCACTAAAAAGTGCTCCCTCTATGACCTCTAAGTTACTGCAACACTCCATGCATCTCGCACCGTTGCACACCTCTTTGTGCCATCTTGCACTGGTGCAACACTCCTGTTCCTCTGGCATTGTTGCAGACTGCTATCTCTGCATTGTCTTGGGATTCCTGCACTGTAGCTCTCTTTGCTACTCCATCTGCATCTGCCTCTACCCACTTAGCTAGTCCTACTACTCATCATCGGGGCTCCCGTAGAAAGGTCTAATGAAAGAGGTTGGGTACCTCAATGATCTTGCCCCTATTCCAGCCTTCTTGAGACTGTCACTCCACATCGCCCCACCTCCGACCTGGAGGTATGAATGCATGTGATCCCTCTACCCACTTGGCTCAAAATTTCCCCCTACTAGAGGTCTCTGCATGAGTGGATGCCTCCACTTGGTCTCCTCTCATGTTCTCCAGTTGTGGTTGCTCCATAATCCCCTGAAGCTGCTTCACCAATTATGGCTTCTCCACAATTGTTTAAGACTTCTTTTGACACTGCATGTTGAGAGGTAATGTACTGTCCCTCTCAACCACCAAATCTCCATCAGATGCCTTTCTCTTCAAGGCTTTGTATACATCTTGAACCTCAAGAGCATACAGGTTCTTGACTCGTGAACCAATCTGCTTCACCTGTCTCGTGGTGATATGTCTAAGGAAAACCTTTCCCTTACTGAAGACTACATCATAGCCTTTATCTTCCAGCATAACGATGGACACAAGATTCTTCTCTGGACCCGGTACATACTTTACATCAGTCAGGGTAATGCGAGCTCCATGCTCCCTCTGAAAAACCATTGTGCCTACTCCTAAAACACTATACTTTTCATCATTACCCATCGCTATGAGTATCTGGAGATCTTTCTCCTCCAAGGTACTAAACAAACTCTTATCACCAGTCATGTGGAATGAAGTTCCACTGTCAAGAAACCAACCACATCCCACCATGGATGAAACCATGCATGTGAAGAGGGTGAAATCCAACTTGAACTATGAGGCCAATGCCTTACCTTCAGATCCTTCCTTGGATCCCATCTTGGATTTCTTTAGTGGACAATTTGTAGCAAAATGGCCCACCTCATGACAACGAAAGCATCACACTTTCCATTTGTCAAACTTCTTTCCACCATAGGAAGAACTCAATTTGGGATGAGAATCCTTCTCCTTCCCTTTCTTTTCCTTACTCGCTAAGGCACAAGTTTCTTCATGCTCCTTGGATGAAGAACCATCTATGGTGCTTCTTCTTATCTCCTCCTGCATCAGATCTGACCAAAGTCGTTCCCAATCTAGTAGTTTCTCTCTTCCATTTACCGAGTCTTGGTAGCTACGCCAACTCTTAGGAAGACCAAGGAGAGCAAGACTCACCATGTTATCATCCGCTGTCATGATCTCTACACTTCGTAGCTCATCCCTGCAGGTGGTGAGCTTGTTCAGATATGTAGAGATCATGTCGCCCTTTTCACACTTGATTTTCCGAAGCTTGTCTTTTAGCACCAACTTCCTTTGATTTTTGTTGTTCTGATATAAATCTTTCAATGTTTTCCACATTGAAAATGGTGTCTCCTTCCCATGGAGGCTCGAGACAATGTGGTCTCGAACTCCCTCCAGGAGGATTCTTCTCACTCTAGCCACACATTTCTTCCATTCTACCAATTCTGTGGCATTAGCTGCTGCTGGCTTGGGGACTTCTTGATCAAGGAAGTTCTTTAGACTGTTGTCCTCTAATACTGATTCCGTGCGATCCTTCCTGGCTATATAATTCAAGCTGCCATCAAGGGCATACTCGAGTCTTAAACCGTTGAACGCCATTGGGGAAATTTGATATGTGATAAGAATTCAAATTCTATAATCAGGAACTTCAACCTTTGAACTTCTCCCTTCTTTGTATATTGTTCTTCGCTTTGATCACCTTTGCTCTAATACCATATAGAAATTTCTCTATAGATCAGCTAGCTTCGATACCATGTAGAAATTTCCCATTGTAGATCAACAAATTATGCAATATACTAAAGAAAAATACAAGATCTACTTCTACAACAAACTTGTGGAAGCTTAATCGATTATGAGCAAGATCAAATAGAACACATATAACAAATAATGAGAAATCAATCACACATGACCACAAAATAATACTCTAGGGAAAGCCTCAGCTTAAAACCCCGATTTCTGTATTATCATACAAGTGGAAATATGTCTATATTACACAAAGCTTTAGCTTAGAAGCTATCCAACTCTTAGTACAATCCCTCTGCTGCTCATAGACAGTCAAAGGCTTCTCACAAACCTTCTCCTTTTCCATCCAAGCATCCTATTTCCTTACGCAGTTTTCCCTGGGGTCCAGTGCTTCCACTTGTGTGAATTACCACCTCACACTGCTAACTTGGCTCAGTAGTAACTGCACAATCCTAAAGGAGATAATTCCTTCTGCATGGATGAGTTTCCTATATAGGAAAAATCCTCCAGCTGATAGTACACTGTCCCTTCATTTGATCTCAATTGGGTCTCTGACTGAACTGACATGCATGAGTTATTTATGAGAGAATATTCAGTTATCTGAAGTGCAGCAGTTACATGCATGCATGAATTAACTAACTGAACTCACAATCAGTTCATCCAATTGTTGGAACTAATCTAACTAGACTTAGCTCAGTTAACTGAGCTAACTAATTACAACTCATCCTTATCTTTTTAACTAAGGGATAAATTCCTCAATCAAAGGGATAACTGTGACATGTCCTCACATAGACTTCATGTTTGATTTTCTCCAACTAATTAACTCAAGATGAATTAATTAATTATTTTACAAACAACTACTAAGATCAAATTCGAATTTTACTTCTCAATTTTAGTTAAGGGACTAACCAAAATTGGAATCTATCCCGAAATACTATTTATAGAAATGTTATTTTTAACGTTTCTATTTTTTCATTCCTTGTTGTTATATCCAACACTGGTACTTGAGATGCTATTTATAGCATTTCTATTTTTATCATTTCTTGTTGCCATTTTCAACACCAAGAAGATATTTTAGTTGTGTGTCAGAACTTATTCTAGAGTATTGAAAAATCTTGCAGTTGAGTTTTATTTATCTTCTCACCTTGTATATGACAGGGGGGAAGTGATGGTCATACACAGGTTTCAAAGCCACATATAGCGAGCCTGAGCCACAACCTTCTATACCATATTTAGAGTTGTACCAAGAGACAAAGAATCCCTTGAGCATGCCTTTGGTTGGTTGTCATCCTTAAACCATCTATGTAGGGTTTAGGCCTCCCTTTTCAGGTTGAGCTTCTCCCTCTTCAAAGAATTGGGGACACTTCCTCTAGTAGAAGACTTCAACTTCTTCCCAGTTTTGGAAGAGTTCCAGGAATTGCATTAAGCATTCCATAGTTGTTGGTCATCCTTAAACCACCGTAGGTTGAGACCTCCCTCTCCAATTCAAGTTTCTCCTTTTTATGCAGGTTGTACACCTCCCTTCTTCTAGGTTGAAGGTCTCCCTTTTCTAAGCATTAGGAGTACTTCCTCTTACAGAATACTTCAGCTTCGTGCTAGATTTGGAAGAGTTATGGGAACTACACTAAGCATTCTAGTGTTGGTGGTCATCCTTAAACAACCCCTTCATACCAACATTTTAGAGAGCACATTCATCCTAGTGCTGCCATGCATATTTTTGTACATTTTTCTCTCTTCTTGGACTTGTTGTATCTCTGAGATGATAGTGGTCAGTAATCATGCCAAAGCATCTAAGATATTGTTTTGGTTTTTTAATTTATTTTTGATTTTTGGAGGACCTATGTATGAAACAGATTCAAAATAGTGATGACTAACCTTCTTCAATAATACTAATATTAAACAACGGGCTGCTAATACAATCCACAGAGTGATTTAACTTATATGGTGATGAGTAGAAATAGAAAGATGATATGACTATTATAGTTTTCAAAAAGAAGATTGAATGACCATAAGTAAGAAAACCTTCAAACAATATTCAAAAAGTTTGACAAAACATGCCTAAAATTACAAAGATACTGATGATTTTATGTTTTAGAGGGAATTACTTAAGCAAACAGTTTTTATAATTCATTCTCTTTAAAGATGATCACTTCAGAAAGCTTATAAGAATGAATTGAAACTCAACTACTCCTATCTCGTTATCTTTATAAAAATTAAGAATATAAAGAAAACATAGTGAATGAAAACTGGAAAACTTACAAGGAATACAAAATGTATGAATCAAAATTCAGAATCCTTTGCTTTGGTATTAATGATTCAGAAAAAGTTGAGTACATTTAGAGCTTACAAATGTTTCTCCAAGGGTGCAACCATTAATAACTTGTTAAAGAGAGTTATTTATACAATCTTAGAGCTATGAAAATATCTTAAACAAATTTACAAAAATAGATTAATACAAAATCAGGAATATGAATTGATAGTCGATCTGTCACTATTTTGGTGTTGAATTGTTGATGACTATTCCTGAAAATGTTGAATGCCGTTGAGCTGTTGATGACTATCCCTAGAAATGTTGAATGTTGTTTGATCCTCCTTTTAGTCAAGTAAATCAGTTAACTGTTCCCAGTGTTTCTTATTTGGGATAGATAACTTAGTCACCCTTCGATAAACCTCATCCATTTCTCTATATTTAGTAAAAGTGGGTTTCACTAAAAATATATGTTTGATTTCATTTAGGATGAAAAATGTATCTCTAAGTTCATTTAGCACAACCCTTGGTGTTGCTGCACCTCTTATGTTTGAAATTGTAGCTGCATTAGTACTGACTTCTGCAAATTTTTGGACATAGTCTTCAATGGGCATTAATTTATCATTTATCACCAGAATAGAGGGAAAACCCTTGCTGGTCAAGGGTTCCAACTTGCTGAAAAAACATTGAACTATGACATTAACACTACTGCATTTCTCCTCCAACTGAAGAATGAGATTTTTCTTTGTAATAATCTTCTTCACTTCCAGTATGGTTACTATCCTATCATTAATATCTAATTCTTCAAGCTCATAGTTGTCTTTAGAATTCAGAAACTTGATTATTTTAGTGACAACTTCTGGCATGTCCTCAAGTTCCTTGGAGATGGTTTCAATAACTTCCTGAGCTTTCTCCAACAAGTCCTTTTGATAAAATATTATCCTAATATAAGGCCAGATATCTTTGATTGATTCAGTGATATTCCCATAACATTTCCTTTACCAAACCCAATTTATTTCCAAGGTAAGATTCTTTGATTTCTTTCTGCAATACCCCAATCTGGGATTTTTTCCTCTGCAACTCAGCTACATGTGAACTATCTACAACTGCTTTCATGTGTTGTAGTGTCTTTAGTTGATCCTGCAATTTCTTCATTTCCTCTATCTGAATAGACGAATTCTGAACAACTTCAGCAAGTTGTTCAGCTCCTACTGCTATTCCTGTAGTTGCTGTTGTGCCTGAGGGAGAAGATGTAGTTATAGAGATTGCTATAAGAGGAACTACATCCATTGAAATATTGACCCTTTTTATAGTTTCCTCTTTCTCTTTGACAAGTTTCTCCATTTGCTCCTCCATCTATTTTATTTGCATATTTTGTTCCATGATGAGCTTCATCATGTTAGATTTTTGAGTTTCAGTTTCTTCAATTTCTTTAGTCTTTGGGTCTGAAGCTAGAAATTTTAGCTGCTTCCTTAATGCTGAAATCTTAGTATTTTTTGTCTTGACAATTTCTTCTGCAACCTTTATATTAGAGGGATCATATCCCATCTTCAGCACTAGATTTTCCAAAGCTTTGTTCTTGGTGTCTTTGGCCAATGAGGAAACTTTCTCAAGCTTAAGTTGTGACTGTGTATTATACAAGGCAACTTGCATTTTGGACAGACTCATGGTAGTGTTAGTTAAAGTAGAAGTAATCATTTGGCCAGTTTGTTTGTGCATCTCAATTTGGTCAATTGGATATACATATTTAACATCAAATTCAAAGGAGGTTTGCTTCTGGTAATGTGCAGCAGTCCTGGGTTATGGAATCTGAGCTTGTAAGAAAGCCATTTTCATTTTTCCTTTCTCAGAGTCAAAGGCTGAAAGAAGTCTGGCTTGAGAATTAGAAGAATGTTTCTAGAATTGAGTTTAAGTATTCAACTTTAACTCCTCATTTTTCTTCTTAATTTCACTAAAGACATGAAAAGTGTCATCTTATTTATCCTTCTGACTACTTTCACTGGTTTGAATCACCTGTTGTTCATGAGATGTGGTGGAATGAGTAGGAGACTGAATAGTCTGTCCACCAGAGTGTGTAAAAAGAGAGGTTTCTCCAAATCCATCAAATGTTATTTTCTGTAACTCAATAATTGCACTGAGCTTGGAAGAGAGCCTAGGTCACTTCTTTTTATGTACAATTATAAAACCTTGACTTGATGCTTTAGTTGTAGGGGATGACTGTTCTTCCCTCCCTCGTTCAGTTGTCTTTTCCTGTGCAAGTGGAGTTTGTACATTGGAAGTAGAGATTGCCTGTTCTTCATCTTCTTGAAGGGTGTTCTCCTTTCACTTTGACTAATTTTTGTATTGCTTTATTTCAGGCCTGACAGTATGATGGTATGCAGTGAATTTTTTTGCAACCCTGAGCCTAGAAATCACTCCCATTGGGTCATAGGACCAAGTGAATTTGAGGCCAAACTTCATTTGATTCAATAACCTGTCTTCTTCTTCTTCTGTTGCTTTACTATTACAGATGAATGGACCAACCTAAGCCTTTAGCTTGAATTGTGATTTCTTCTTTGCAGCCACAAAATGTATTTCATCTGCATTTAACCTCTACCTAATATATTCTAATGAAAAAATTCTGATAGGGAGGTACTTAGGAAGCTTGTAGGGTGGAAGCTCACAACCATAGAATCTAATCTCTGTATAATTTGGGTAAAGATACCAATCTCCTATTGTGGCTTGATCAACCAGTTGCAACACTTTCACAATTTCATCGCTTATTCTTGGTACTGGAGTGCTACTCATAAGATTAATGGCTCGATGAACAAACAATTCTATGAATTGTTTATATGTAAATTCTTCCTTCTCCTTCATTCCCATAGAAGTCCAAAAGATCATTGATTACTAGTTTCCTTCTTCATCTAGCTTCTGCGAGGTGAATGGAAAATTGTCTCCCTGAAAATATATAAAAATATATACAAGTACTGAAGCATACTTGAATACCTCTTCAGTATTGAACTGAACAAATTGTTCATGAATGGCCTTAGCTAGAAATTGGCTAAAGTTATAACGAACAGTGGGTTTTGAACCAACATAAAAGATAGATAAGAAACCAATGATGGCTTCATTTACATATTGATCAGAATTGTAACCAAGAAGATAAGAAAGAATGGTGGTAATTTTCTTTGTTTTGTCTGAGAATATAGATGAATCATAGGGAGGGTTTCTTTTAGGTAGAGGGCTATCTACAACTAGGAAAAGTTCTAGAGTTTGAGCTCTTTTAGTGAAATCTAGATTTTGATAGGCCTCTGTTAGGATTTCATGAGAAAAGGGATGGGTTGGCACAATAGTTGGGGCCTACAACATCTGTTTTGTGGATTGAGCATTAATGGGGCACAAAATTTCTCCTGTAGGTGAGATGCCAGCTCTTTGAATGAGGTCATAGGATTCATGGAATTTCCTGAAAAATTCAGGTGCTCTGTGTATCTAAGGGAAGATGTAATGATGGAGGTGGGAGTACCAAAGTCCTATTTCATTTGTTTGATCAACTAATTGATCCTCCATCCAACAGTGGATTTCAAACAAATCGAATTCAGACAAAGACTCATTGATTTTACAGTCTCTGTTGACCAGGGGAGTATGATGTAAGTCAACTTGTGGATGAATGAGAGGACTTGGGGTTTCTTCAAATTCTTTTCCTTTAGGAGGCATTCTATTAATTGAATTCAAAGCTGAAAGTGACAAAAATTGGAAGAATTGGGCTGAAACACAATGATAATAGAATAATAGTGTAAGTGGAAAAGAATTAGGTGGACCTAGATGTCGGCTTGCTTCTAAACAGAATTGAAAATTCGGTTGAATGATGAATCTGTCGTTTTGGCTGCAAACAACAAGTATCCAGTGAATTATGGGAATGCACTGTGTAATGGTTTTTTATGAAAATTAGGGCTTATAATGAACAAGATGGAGTGGGTCTGGTAATCAACGGTTAAATCCTCATTTATTCTCCAACACAGCTGATAAACGATTAAATGGAATATTAATTTGTGAGAGGTGGCAAATTAATGGATAAAGGGCAAAGAGATGTCAGCTGATTAGACAGAGGAAGTGACATGGACGATGATGTAGGAGCAGCGGTAAACGGTTGAATGAAAACTACGTTCGGGAGTAAGTTGGAGTGGTAAGTTGTTTCGAGATTTTAAGTCCCAAATAACTAGGATGGAGGAAAATCAGTTTCGGAGGGTGGTTTCCAAAACTGTCGACTTCAGGCGCCCGCGCCCCCACCCCCCCCCCCCCCCCCTGCTCCCGTTCTGGTGGCGTTTTGACGACAAGGGAGGGCCGATGAGCGATGTAGGTTGTCAGATCTTAGGGGAATGTGCGAGATGAAGAAGAACATGAGTGAGGTTTATATCGTGGTAGATAGTGATGGTGGGGTCAAGAGTTATGACAGATGTGACATGTGTGGGGTATCGGTGAATGAATGGATAACACACAAATATTACACCATAACATTGATATTTTGTAAATAAGGTTTAATTTAAACCATTCATTATATGAACATGTATGCAATGTTCTAGCTTTAGGATAAAAATCCTTTCATGCTACAATGGTATTTCATTTGTCTACTTACCCTTAGCTTTCCAAACTTTTTTTCACAATCTTAGTCACCTGAGTGCATTTAGACTAGCAACTCAACATTTTCCTTTTAATGATTAATCTACTTCTATTCCTTATTGCTTCTATTGGCTTAGATTAAACTGTTGAGCCAATTTTATTTGCTACCTATTGATTGCTACCTATTGACAAAAAATAAAACCAAATCCAATCATGATTAAATTGTATAATTGGATTGTATGAACTAGTGTGGCATTTAAACAATTTGCACACAGTTTTTATTTGAAAAAATAAACTTGACTAAGAGTAGTGGTATTTGGATTTGCAACACTTTCAGAATTTGTTATTTTTCTTTTATTTCTATTCTAACATTTTAGTTTTTCCTTCCTTTTTTAGGGAATCTATTCTAACATTTTATTTGATATGGACTTATTCATCAAAATATGCCTAACATTTTTTGATTCAATATTTTTTTGTCCATATCCTAACTTAAATTTTTTTGAAATATATCCAGGGAAAATTTTAAGAACCACCCTAAATTTATATGTATAATAAATGGGCTAATCCCCATGATACATAGGAAAAATGGGAGGCAATTTTATCAATAATATAATATGTATATATAATTTTTTTGGCAAATCCCTCACCAGATTACATTATCTTGTATAGTGATGGAGAATCTTTCACTAAATTATAAAATCTTGTAAGATCTTGTCAAATCTTTTACTGAATAATAAAAAATTGTGAAGTCTTGGCGAATGTTTTGTTAGAGTATGAAACCATATATGATAATAAGAAAACATATTCATTAAATTGTAATATACTAACATACATGTTTGGAAAAAAGAAACATAATTTTCTCTTTCTACAAACATGTTCCAAGTTTCAGTGGCCGTGTTTGTCAAGGTTCTTACAATACACTCTTTCATATCCTTCTATTAGTTTTGATAATATTCCACAACAAAGTTCTTGTAGGTGGTGATATTGACAACTAGTTTTGTCAAGGTAGGAGAGATTAATCTTTTCTCTACAACTTTTGTCAAAGCTACCACTTTTTTCAAGTTATCAAATTTCTTTCTTATTCCATAGACTCCAACTGGGAGATAAAAAAAACACATCAAGTTTGTTTACCCCAACATGCCAACAAGTAGCAAGCCCCAACTATATTATATAAGAAAGTATTAGGTATCCCAAAGGCTTGAAGGGGATCTAATTGAACAGAAGTGACCGATTGTGAGAATCCTTCAATCAAATATATGCAAATATAATGTAGAAATTTAATTATTAATTTAATTTAAATCTTCAATTAAATAAATAAAATTTAATTACGGTCTCTCCGCCAATCTAAATTGCTTATTTGCATAATTCACGTACCCTCATATGGTCTCGCATTTTTTAACAGCATTGTAAACTATGTAGATTAATTTCCATCTTTTTGGTGAACAATCTCCACCTTTTAGGAAAATATGGTGCAGTGGCTCCAACCCCTATAGATCATTAGGACAAATTAAGAATAGCATAGAAAAATATGGTGTAGTGGCTCCAACCCCTACAGATCATTAGGACAAACTAAGAATAGCATAGAAGATGAAAGGTTGTACAAACCAGCTTATTTTTCAGACAAATAATCCAACATCAGTACCTAAACTTTTTCATGAAGATATTAGATTGAGAATGTTTGAAAAATGGTGTGAAATCTTCTCCAAGGGTGATGTGGAAAAAGTGATAAGGTTTCATTGTTTTGAATTTCTTTTGTTAAATCAGAAAAAGTTAAAAACCAATATTAATGGAGATATTGGTATTTTTTACTAAATTTGTGAAGTGACTAAATGTAGCTTTAACCATTCACCTTAAGATGTTTTTACAATATAATTTCCTAAGTCTATTTAATATCTTCATTATCATAAAAACCAACCTATATCCATCTTAACTCCACATCTACCACTCTTACGGGGATGAAATCTATTTATCCCCTCTGAGCACTTAGTAGACCCAAAATTAAGATGGATCTAAGATGATAGAATTTCCCATTTAAATAGTCTATGCTCACATGAATACCATGGTATTACCATGGGTCAATACCATGGGTTATCATAAACCTGGAGCTTAAAAATTACTATTAGTAATTTATAAAATTTAATAAAATTAATAATTGATTTTTATTTTATTTTTTATTTTAACCAAGTTAAAATGTTTAACATACATTAAATTACAACATCCTTTTTTACTCTTGATCCACCAAGCCCCGAGAGGTATCAAATATTCAAATATTTTTTCATCCTTGCTAGTTTGCATATCACGATATTTGATCCCTCTCAGGGCTTAGTAGATCCAGAGTAAAGATGATATATGCTGGTTTAAATCCCCCATTACTGTGGGTCAATACCACATGTCATTTTTATTTTTATTAATACTAATATTAGGGCTAATAATGTTTTTTTGTATGGTATTAATAATAATCTAGCTCATGGTATTTGGCCCATAATATTTTTCCCATAGGTTTCACCTAAATATAACACATTTTTTTTAGTGTTCTTCAATATAAGGTGACTTATGGAGTAAATATTAAAAAATATTTTATTTGTTTACCATACCTTTCGATTATTTATATTTTTATTAGTTTACTATACCTCTTTTACAAATATGGTATTTGGCCAATAGGATTCACTTAAATAAAACCTCTCTTTTGAGCCTTCATAAATAGAAAGAGGGTTATGGACTAAATATAAAAAGAGGTTTTATTTATTTACCATAAGTCTAGTTTATTTATATTTTTATTTATTTACCATACCTTTTGAGTAAGTATAAAAAGATTGTTTATTATTTACCATACTTCCATTATTTTTATTTTATTGTTTACACCCTGCATTATTAAGGTGACTTATGGAGTAAATATAAAAAATGTTTTTATTTATACCTACGTCTCATTTATTTATATTTTTATTAATTTACCATACCTCTTTTATAAATATGGTATTTGGCCGATAGGATTCACTTAAATAAAACCTATTCTTGAAAATTAGGGCGAATGGAAACTTGTAACTCCTAATTTCAAGGGCTAAATTTACCTTTTTCACCCTCTCCCTTAAAATAAGGTGGGCTATTTGAGGCGATTTGTAAAAATGTACTATGATACAAAATATTCGCCCACTAAAAATTTAAAACCCCTTAATTTCGCCAAAGCGGGAACATTTTCCCCTAAAATTTTCCATGACAAACTCATCTAGAACTCCCCAAGGAAATGAGAGTCTCGATTAGACATAATGGATGTGGTCAACCCAAAGTGGATGCATACAAATTCGAAGAAGAGATGAGAATTCTACTCTATAATGATCTACTTTTTATAAGGCATTAAAACACACATTTTTCTAAATTGATCTGCAATGACATATAAATAGTCATGACCTCTTGATCTAATTTAAAATATTAGTTTCCAGTGCTAAGATCTTCCTCATATTATAAACAAAATGCTTTCATTGTGCTTAAGGATTCATCAATTTTTTTGCAAGTAAAATGAACAGTTTTTATGTTAATTTTATGAGCAATTTAACATAATCCAGAAACTGAACAATAGAATAAACATATACAAAACATCATGAAAAACAATTTACAACAAGCACATGATAAAAGAGTTCACCCCTCCTGGGCTCATCTCCTTGGTCCAACTTCCAATGGCTTAGGCCTCTCTATTATGCTCAAAACTATAAAAATTTGTGTTTACAATGCTCAAATGCTTCTGAAACCTATTCCAATCAATCCAAAATCCTCAAAAATGGCTATCTAACCTCTTTTTGCATCCAATTTAGTGGAAAACTGAATAAATTATGACTTCTCCTAGTTTCCCCACTATTTGTTCCACAAAATGCTCCACATCCGGCATGATCCTACAAATTAGCCCCAAGAATGCGCTAGCTAGGTGAAAATCTCACCGTGCGGCAGACCATATTCTATCAACCGACTGTTACCGTAGATTGCAATCGGTGAGGACTGACAGGCTTAAGTTTTTTGTACGTGCCAAGCGATATTACGATATCAATGTAGCAGACCCGACATAATTATAAACTGGTATCTAAAGTCACATCACATTCAAAACTTATCGCTTAATCGCAATTCGACAGAGTATCGACAGTAATCATAATGTGGGACTTGTGTGTGATTGCGATCTACGATCCATCACATCGTAAGTTGGGTATGCTGGGGGCTAATTACTATAACTATCCTCCCTCCATCGATCTACGATCTGTGATCCATCACATTGCACCTCCGACCGATTTCTTCAATGCCTTTCCGCCTGCCTTATCGCATTGCATTCTTCCCTGATCGGGGGCTGATTTTTAATGCAGATCCACCTATGACTATGATTTGCGACATGCGGGGGACAATCACGGCTTGCCACTTGGGGCCTCCTAATTCATTGAAGGGCCTTGCCACATCATCCAAGCCTGTCATGTGTCCAAGTCAAACCTAAACTTTGACTTTCTCTAACTTTTGCATATGAGCTCATATTTGAGTGTCATTCACACCGTTGGAAACAAAATGACGAGCTCTTCAATTTGAAGCTAAGTGTATCAATATTTTGACACTTTTATTTTTGAGCACCTGATCACTCCTCCCCACTAGAAGCCTTTTGGACACCAAAAGGATCACCTTCAATTGTTCAGTAGGTGAGCGTACAGTTTCCTCACCTTTCCAACTTCCATTCATTTGGATTTTGAAGGAATTGTACCTTTGAGCCCCACTTGAAGATAATCGATACTTCCCCTTTTTGTTGTATTTGTTCTTCTATATAGTATAGTGTCTTGCTAAAGCACATCAAGGAATTATAGAGAAAATTCTTCGATAGATGGAATTTGATCATTCTCTCCTCGATCATCAATAAAATGAGGTTCATACAACCTTAAATTCTCAACATCAACAATAGGATAAATTTTGATATATGAAGGCAAATCCAACGTGAACTTTCTTCCTATGTTTCAATGAAATTTCAATGAACTTTCTTGCTTTCTATGTCATTATGACCTTCAATAGCAACATCTTTTCCAAAAATAAAAATCCAAAGGAGATTTAGGCAAGTATCCCATGCATTCCTCAAATGGAAAAGTTTGAGTGGAAGAGTGCTTGGCTCAGTTGTAAGCATGTTGCATATAGTGCAACTTTTCATCCCACAAATTAGATTGATTGCTGCAATACCCACACAGAAGATGTATCATTGTTCTGTTAACTACCTCTATTTGACCATCTTTTTGTGGATGAAAAGTTGTACTATTTTTCAGTTTGGTATCCATCAATCCACACAAGTTTGAGAAAAAATTCCCCACAAAATGAGAATCTCGACCACTAACAATGGATGTAGGCAATCCAAAATGCACCCAAACATTTTGAAAGAATAATTGAGCAATTTGTTCAATTGTAACTTGCTTTTTACATGGCATCAAAATACACATTTTGCTGAACCTATTCACAACTACATACAAATAATCAAGACCTCTTTTCAACAATGGAAGACCTTCTACAAAATCCATAGAAACACTCTCCCACGGTCGTGAAGGAACTGGAAGTGGTGTGTACAATCCTAACTTCATATTACTATGCTTATTGATTGCACATAATGAACATCCTTTAATAAAATGAGACAATTTTTCAAGCATACGAGGCCAATAAAAATACCTCTGTAGATGTGCCACCATATTACTTACACCGAAATGACCACCGAAGAGAAGTATGTGCCTCTCTTATGATATTAACTCTTTCTCCCTGTGGAATACAAAGCTTGCCAAGATCGTACAACAAGTTATCATGAAAATGATAATCCAATTCCTCTACTTGGTTACCTTGACTCAAGCTTGCATAAACATCTTGAAAGTCATTATCAAATGCATATTTATAAATATAAATTTATTGTAAAACATAATTATGCTTGAGTAAATTAGTTGCACTAAAAATCGGCCTAGAAATCATATCAACAACTTTATTGTAGATACATTTCTTATACCTGATTACCAAGTGGATTTGAATAAGAAAAACCTTCCATCGGAAGTGTCTTGATTGCAAGTATTGTAATGGTTGATTATCAGTCTAAATGACTGTTTCCTTACCCATCAGGTAGTGTTTCCATTTTTTCACACTTTTCACCAATGCATACAATTCCTTGTCATATATAGGATAGTTAATCATTGCACCATTAAAAGTTTCTGAATAAAAATAGACAAGCTTACCATGTTGCATGAAGATTGCACCCATAGCATAGTCACTAGCATGCATCTGAATGTCAAACGATTGTCTCAAGTTTGGAAGTGTGAGTACTGGAGTTGTACTCATATTTTCCTTCAACACGTCAAAGGCTTTTTGATGTTTGCCTCCCCAATGAAATTTTTTTTTCACTTTGGTCAATGCATGAAAAGGAGCTGCTATAAGAGAAAAATTAGCAATGAATTTCCTCCAATATTGGGTTGCTCCAAGAAAACTTCTTACCTCTATAACTATCTTGGGCCTTGGCTAATTCACAATGACATCAACCTTGGAGGGATCTATTTTCAAATCACCTCCTCCAACAATATGACCCAAGTAAACTAAAGAAGTCTTTCCAAATTCACACTTTGACATCTTAAGGTACAACTATTCTTTTTTCAAGACATCAAGTACTTTTCTTACATGCATGACATGTTCATCATGAGATTTACTGAAAATTAAGATGTCATCTAAGTAGACTATGAAAAAGTCATCAAGAAATCACCTCAACACATCATTCATCACACACATCAATGTAGCAAGAGCATTATATAAACCAAATGACGTAACTAGCCATTCAAACAAACCATGTTTTGCTTTGAATGTTGTCTTCCATATGTCTCCTTCAACTATTCTAATTTGATGGTAGCCACTTCTTAAGTCCAGCTTAGTAAAATATTTTTCGTCTTTCAATTGATCAAGAAAATCATCTATTCAAGGTAGTGGGTAATGGTTCTTTACCACAATTTTGTTCAATGTGCGAAATTCCACACACATGCACCATGTTCCATCCTTCTTTGGCACCAAGACAATAGGTGAACCACAAGGTGAGGAAGATGGTCTGATGATCCCTTGATTCAACAACTATTGGATTTGTGTCTTAATTTATGTGCTTTCCATCACTAACATCCTGTACATGCCAATGTTAGGAATAGGACAATATTGTTGCAACATTATCTCATGTTGAATTCCTCTCTTGGGAGGTAATCCCTTTCGTTCCTGAAACATTTCATCATATTGGTTCACTACATCAACCAATTTAGATTTCAAATTCGAATCACAACCTTTAAAAGCTTCATTATCAACATCATTTTTCGGTTTGATGATGACAAGCATGAATTCTTCCTTGAATTCACTAGTCTTTTCATCTGCCCTGCATTAACAAGTGAAATATTTGTTTTCTTGTTGTGATCTATGACAATATATTCTACTCCATTTTTGAATAAATGATTTTGATTTTCGTGTCGATGGAAGATAGATTTTTTGTCATAAAGGTACGGGTTTCCCAAAACCATGCCACAGATATCTAACGGCACAATGTCAAGATCCACTTCATCAATGAAATTTGCAGTAATAGTGAATCTCAGTTTACAATTTCTAGTAACCTACAATTGCGCATTGTCACATACCCACCCAAGTGGATAGGGTTTATGATGTGGAACAGTTTCTAGATTTAAACTCTTGACAATGTTTTTTGAGATAATATTGGCTTGAGATCCTCTATCAAACTACGTATCAATAGTGTTATGTTTTCTGATCACCCTTATGTGAAACAGTTCTATTCTCCACTTTTCATTTCGAGTTTCATTTTGTGAGTCTGAAGAACTAGTCCTAGCAATGGATTCTTTTCATTTTAACCCCATGGATGTGATTTTAGTTACATCACCTGAATTGGATCCCAAATCCTGTTGAGTGGTTGGAGCTGTCTTCTGCTTTCCCTTGTTGTTGTTTCTTTTTGGTTTCATCTCGAGATGAAGCTTCCAATAGTGAGATTCATCATGACCCTCTCTGGAATAGTGTTTGCATGTAATTTTCTCTCCTTCTTTTTTGATAGACACATTTTTCTTTGCCTTCCCTTTGAATGTCTTTTCTTTTCCCCTACTGTTAAAAAACTTTTCACTAGCTTCTTCTGGGGTGTTTTTCCCTCTTGCCTCAATATGAGTGGATTGCACACTCACATCATCTAGATTATTGAGATTAAACATTAAGATAGTATTCCTAAGGTAACTATGTAACCTCCCTATGTAATTCAACAAAGTGTCCTGTCACAGTAAATTTACACCTAACATTCAAGACCATTTTCTGAATTCTTGGGTGTAATCTTGCACATTTTGACTTTTAAGCTGTCTAAAGTTCTGCCAATTCATGATGGATTTCTGCATATAATCTAGAGGGTATAATTGTCTTTTCATTGCAGAAATGAAATCATTCCAAGAAATAAAGATCTTACCGTGTTTTTAAATCTTCTCTTGGGTCTTTGATTACCACCATACTAGTGTTGAACCCTACATTCTCAAGGAAGCTAACTGAATCTTTATGTCATCCTCTTGAAGGTTTTGAATCCCACAATAGACCTCCAACTGACGAATCCAATTATCAAGCTTCTCTACATTCACTTCACCATTATACATGGGCAACTCAAATTTAACACCAAGTTTTAAAATGGTGATTTATGAGTTCCTTTTGAAGAATGGTGATGAGTATGAGTAAGGGTTGTGTTAGTGGGAGAGTGTGAAGATTCTTGTGAAGAAGAAGATGGTGGAGAGGGTGGAAGTTTGTCTCCATTTCCATTACCTCCTCTTGAAGTTCCTTCTCCTTTGGGAGGTTTGGAACTTTCTCCTTGCAACCTTCTATTCCTCTCTTCATCGAGGACCTTCACCATCTATGTCATATCAAAGAAAGCCTTTCTAAAGTTCTTCTCATCTTCTGTCATGTTTGTAAGTTCTCTTTCATGAGACATAATATTTGGAGTCTCAACTGCAACTTGAGGCTGAACTAGTGTTGGAGATTGTGGCAACCTTACTCTTCTTCCCCTTGACCCAACTTCAGGGCTTCCAACCAGATTTCCTTCACCTCTTTTGAGTTTTAACCCTGTAAGCATGACATAAATTTGAAAATAATTAAATAATTCTTTAACAAAGAAAAACCTAGTCCTCTGATACCAAATTGATCTGATTTAGAATATTATTTTGTAGTGTTAAGATCTTGCTCATATTATAAACAAAATTCTTTCATTGTGCCTAAGGATTCATCAATTTTTTTGCAAGTAAAATGAACAATTTGTATGTCAATTTTATAAGAAATTTAACATAAACATTTATAGAACATGATTAAAAACACATTACAACAAGCACATGATAAATTTCACCCCTCATTGGCTACGTCTCCTTGATCTAGCTTCCAATGGCTTGGGCCTATCTATTATGCTCAAAAGTGTAAAAATGTGCGTTTACAATGCTCAAATGCTTCTGAAACGTGTTCCAATCAGTCCAAAATCCTCGAAAATGTCTATCTAGCCTCTTTTTTCATCCAATTTGGTGGAAAACTGAAGAAGTTATGACTTATACTAGTTTCCTGACTACTCGTTCCACAAAATGCTCCACATCCAGCATGATCCTACAAATTAGCCCCAAAAACACACTAACTGGGCAAACATTTTGCTACGCAGTGGGCCATATTTTGTCAACTGACTGTTATCACAAATTTCAATTAGTGAGGATCGGCGGGCTTAAGTTTTGTGTACGCGACAGGAGATATTGTGATAATCATGTGGTGGACCCAACGAAATTATAAACTAGTATGTAAAGTCGCATTGCATCCGAAACTTATCGCTTAATCACAATTCAGTAGAATATTGACGGTAATCATAATGCAAACTTGTGTGTGATTGCGATTTGTGATCCATCACATCACAATGCGGGTATGCTAGTGGTCGATTACTATAATTGTCTTCCCTTTTCTAATATGCAATCCATTGCATCACACCTTTGGCCAATTTCTTGAAGGCCTTTCTGCTTGCCTTATCGCATCACATTCTTCCTTGCTTACTGGCTAAATTTTAACATTGATCCGACTGCAACTGTGATTTGAGACATGCGAGGGCCAATGGAAGATTGCCACTTGGTGCCCCCTGATTCGCTGAAGGGCCTTGCCACATCATCAATCATGCCATGTGTCCAAATCAAGCCTGAACTTTGACTTGCTCTAACTTTTTCAAATGAGCTCGGATTTGAGTGTCGTTCACACTGTTGGAAATAGAATGACGAGCTTTTCGATCTGAAGCTAATTTTATCAAGATTTTGACACTTTAATTTTTGAGCCTAATTTTGAGCACCTGATCACCTCTCTTAGACAAAAGAAAACTGCCAACAAAATCCATTCACACACTTTCCGATGGACGGATCTTAACAGGGACTGGTGTGTAGAACCCCAATTTTCTATTAGTGGGCTTGAAAATTGGACCCAACACACATCTCTTTACATATCTTGTTACAATGTTTTTCATGTGTGGCCAATAACAAAACCTATCCAAATGACACAAATTTTTCCCTACACCAAAATGACATGACACAAGACAGGTATGTGCCTCTCTGGTTACATATATCCTTTCATTGGCGGGGATAAAATGTTTTCCAAGGTGGCACAACAATTTTCTCTGCAAATGGTAATTGTCTACCTGTGATCCATGAGTCAACTTTGCATAAATCTCCTTAAAATATTCATCATCAAACATAACTTTCCAATGATAAAGATGCAGAGAATGATAAAGATAAAGATAAAGATGCATTTTGCAAAACAATAGATGTAGAAATAGGAGGGCGAGAAAGCATATCTTCCACTTTGTTATTAGTGCCCTTCTTGTACTTTATCACCAAATGAAACTTCTAAAGGAACCCCATCCATCTGAAATAATGTGCTTGTTAAAGCTTGGTTTGTGACTAGAGGTACTTCAAGGGCTGGTGATATGTCTGAATGATGATATCCTTTCTAATAAAATAGTGCTTCCACCTTTTCATGCTTTGGACCAAGGCATACAACTCTTTTCCAGATGTGGGATAGTTCAAAACAACTTGGGATAATGTCTCTGAATGGTAATATACAAGTTCCCTTTGCTACATCAATATGGCTCCCATGGCATACCCACTTGCATCTAGCTCGATCTCAAAGGGATGCTAGAGGTTAGGTAAGGCAAAAACTAGTGTGGTATTAATCTTCTCTTTCAGTGTATCAAAGGTTTTCTACTTCTTTCCTCCCCATTGAAAGGTTTTCACCACACTCGTCAATGCATGCAAGGGGGATGCAATGAAAAAGAAGTTGGCAATGAACCTTCTCCAGTATTGTACTGCACCCAAAAAGCTATGAACCTCTGTAACATTGGTGGGTTTAGGCCACTTCAGAATCACATCAACTTTATAAGGATATATTTTTAACTATCTAGCTGCAACAATATGACCCAAGTAAACCAAATAGGTCTTACCAAATTCACACATAGACATTTTGACATACAATTTTTCTTTTTGCAAAACATCAAGAACCTTTTTAACATGACTCACATGATCTTCCCATGTTTTACTAAAAAAAATAATGTCATCAAGATACACAAGTACAAGATCATCAATAAAAGGTCTAAAAATGTCACTCATCAACCTCATGAATGTGGCCGAAGCATTGCATGGTCTGAATGGAATCACCATCCATTCAAACAACCCTTATTTTGTCTTGAATGCGGTCTTCCATACATCATGTTATGTAATCCTGACCTAACATTAGAGGAAATTTTGGCCTAAAAGTGCTCGGGAAATTTTCATGTAACTTCCATGTCATAATATGTAAACCAATCAAAATCCTTTAAATTTAAAAAGAGGTACATGTAAATATTTTGGAGGGAAAATAAGAAAATGTATTTTCTTTAAATGTATTTTTGGCTTATCTCCTTATAGGTTTACTCAAATTTCAAGTGTAGACACTTGTTGAATGCAGAATTAAATTACACATCCAACAAGTACCCATTATGCATACTTTTGAGAAGACCCACTCTGGAAAAAATTGAAGATACATTAAAAAAACGTGTTCAACACGATTTTTTAATGTATCTTCACTTTTTGTCAATGTGGGTCTTCTAAAAAATATGCATAATGGTAAATCCTTGGATGTAGAATTTAATTCCGCATCCAATGAGTGTCTACACTTTAAATTTGAGAATATCTATAAGGAGATAAGACAAAAATAAAATTAAAAAAAGTTGTTTTCTTCTTTTCCCTCCAAAATTCATAACTCTTATTTTATTATTTAAACCATTATTTTATTATGTTTCCTCGGGAGGCCATTTTTAGCCTAAAATTTCCTCTAATATGGTAGTCACTGCGCAAGTCCAGTTTTGTGAAATAGACAACATTTTTCAATTGGTTTAATAAATCATCAATGCGAGGGAGAGGGTACCGATTATTCACCGTTATTTTTTTGAGTGCCCTGTTGTCCACGCACATCCTCCATGTGCCATCCTTCTTTGGCACTAGCACAAAGGATGAGCTGCATGGAGAAGAACTTGGCCTTATGACCCCTTGGTTCAACAATTCTAGCACTTGTTTCTTTATCTCCTCCATCTCTATGGTTGATAATATGTACATATCAATATTTGGTAAAGGATCATCCTATTGTAAGTGAATTTCATATTGGATCTTATAGTTTGGAGGCAACTGACTTGGTTCCTAAAAAATCTTGTTATAGTTAGAAACAATTTCATAAAATTATTTTTTATGAGTTGGATCACAACCTTGGAAAGCTACATATGTCTCTGCATCTTTTTCTCTCACAACCATGAACATGCACCCTTTGTTGGAATTGATTAATCTCTTCATCTTACTTGCACTTACAATTTGCACTGATCTTGGCATGATGATCTCTAAAAATGTATTCCACCTCATCTTTCATGGATGATACTTATTTTCACATGAAATAAAACTACTTTCCTATCATACAAATATGAACTCCCCAATACAATGCCATAGATATCCAAAGGTACAACATCAAGTTCAACCTCATCTACTAGTTTGGGTGCAATCACAAATATAACCCTACATTGTTTGGTTACATGTAATTTGGTTTTGTCACACACCCAACCAAGTGGGTAGGGTATTCGATGAGGATTAGTCTCCAACCCTAGTTTCTTAATGAAGGATTCTAAAATAAAGTTTACTTGTGAGCCCATATCAAACAAGGTTTCCACTTTAGTATGTTTCATCACAACTATAATGTGGAACAATTCATTCCTCTTCTATTCATCAACAAGAGACTCATTTGAAGAGCTTGCACTTGCATGAAATTAAAAATTTTCATTAGCATGAAGAGAAAGGTTACCTTGTATGGCCACTATTGTGATATGTTTCTCATCACTGGATCATATCCAAGGTCTTGCTGCATAGTTGGAAGCATCTTTTGCTTGCCCTTTCCACCAAATATTTTTGGCTTCAAATTTGGATGCAACTTCTAACATTGTTCATCATCATGGCCTTCCTTCTTGAAATGTCTGAAACATGGATTTTATCCTTCTTCTTTCTTGGTTGTAGCTGCCTTCTTGTCCTTCCCCTTACCTTTTCCTTTCAACTTGCCATTATGAGGTTTGAAATATGATTTCTTGGGTTGATATTCTTTGTCATTCTTGCCCCATGCTTTCAAGGTGAATGGCCTTCACACTAACCACATTAATAGTAGTAGGATCAAATAACAACAAATAATGCTTGATGTAACTATGTAAAGCACCAATATACTTTGTTACATTTTCTAGTGAATCAAGTGAAATGCCTAAATTCAAAGTTTTTTTCTAAACCCTTCTGTAAAGCTTTGTACATTTTGACCCTTTCCTTGTCTCAAATATTTCCATTCCATTAAAGCATTTTTTCAATAACCCAAAGGATAGAATTGATCTTTTAATGCAAAAATAATTGGACCAAGAAGAAAGGAGATTACCCAAGTTTTTTCTACCTTTCTGCAACTTGCTCTCCCATCAGATGAGAGCGGTGCCACTCACCTAAAGATATGTTAATTAAATGTTGACCTTAGCTTCCTTGATCTATTGAATCTGACAAGAGACCTCGATATATCTACTCAAAAATTTTAACTTCTCTACATTACCTTCTCCATTATACGTGGGCAAATCAAACTTTACATCTAGCTTTAAAAATGGATTTTTAGATGCATTCCTTTGACCTAATAGAATGATGAGAAGAGGAAGAAGAATAACTATCACTAGAAGATGGAGAGGGAGGGGGCTCTTCTCCTACACCTCCATGGTTTACTGAGGCATGATCATTAGGTTCTTTCTTCTCAAGATTTGTTATTGTCTTCTCATCTTCTATAAATAATTTGTCCACTTTCTCTGCCATGGTGTAGAAAATCTTGCAATAATTTCATTCTTCCTCCAACTGAGCTTCCTCATCTTCCATTTTTTGTCTTTGTGTTTCACACCTCACTTCGAGATCAAAGGATTTTAGTTTTCCTTCACCTTTTTGGAGCTTGTTTTTGGTTAGCATTCACTCATGCAATTCACATCAAGAAGACCTTGTCTGATACCAATCTTGATCCAAATCTCTTACTTCAAGGATGCATACAAAATTCCATTTAAAAGAGCATGTAACCAAGTGACACATACACATAAAATAAGTAGAAATAAAAAGAAACCATGAGATCAAAGGCACACAAACAACTTGATAACGAAGTTCACCCAGTGTGGGCTATGTCTCTTGACCCTGATCAATGTGGGGAGGCTTTTTTCATTAATTGGAAGGGAAATCAAATTAAAAGAAATTACAAAATGACACCATATACATCCACTTCGAAGGATGGCCTGAAAATGTAGACCTATGTTGAAGAAACAGACTACATGGTTGGATTCCTAGCAAAAACTCATGAAAAATGACTATAAGTCATCTCTGTTCTATGTTTGTGACCTCTGGGGCTTTAGGGACTTTTTTAGATTCCCTACATGATTCTCGACAAGATTCGCCATGGGAACATTTCCCAATATTCCCAAGGAATATTTCTCGATAAACGTGTATTAGTGGGGTACCAATCTAGCTCTGATCCTCTGACATGCACTAAAATCTGGGATTGTCACTATGTGCATCCTCCCCTCGAAATTTGGTCGGATGGCATTTAAGTAGGCATGGGTGAGCGGACTTATCAACATCCTCTACCCATGTCCAAATGGTAATGCTCCAAATTTGGGTTCAAGCAACTTAGGGTCGAACCCCAACTTGTACAAGTGGACGCATTGTATTTTATTTATGTTACATGTTATGGTGTAGGCATCGACAGACCCATCGGGCAAGTTCAACTCCTAGCACCGAAGGACAACCCAGGAAGTTTGAACTCCCCCCATCAATAGTTAAATATATATATATATTATATAATATACCACTAGTCATTTCCATTGGTCGGTCGACTGCCCGGTCAACAAGGTTTGACCCCTCACTAGGCGACGACTAGAAATTTTGAATTAAAAAAATATAATCCTTCTCTTTGGTTTCCCGCCATTTTTTTAAGGGTTACTAGTCATTTGAAACAAGCGAAAACTTGGTCACCTCCAATGGACAAAGCAATGTAATTTGTCACCACCTTAGAAAAATCTAGCGATGTTGACTGGGCTACCACGTGTCATGCTTTGATTGGTTCGTACGACTGACTGAGTTGTTGAATGGGTTTCTACTGTCATGCAGATGTAACTTGCCACATTTCACACTCTGATTGGATCTACTCCATCCACACGAACACATCACCATGCTAACATCATCATCAGTACAACTAACATCAACATCATACCATTGACGTTAGTGTTGGGCCTCCAAAATGTCTTCAAAATGACATCCACTTTCACCTTTATCGCCACCATTTCACTCACATGTCACATCTCCATAACTATATAACCTTTCATTAGCCACCAATTTCATAAATATATGGGTTAGGATCCTTATTTACCAAAGTTATTTATTTTATGTGGCTTAAGTTTCATGACATGTGTAGGTTATTTGGAAGCTTCCAAGGCACCCTTATGTGGCCTCCAATGCTCAAATTCGAATTCCCTTCAAAGGAGATTTGGATAAAAGGTCAAAGAAGGATACCTGTCCTATTTGGATTGTAACTCTATGAGGTGTCTCATCATTTCCTATTTGGACTAGAACTCTATGAGACACCTAGGGGATATGTGTCTCATTATGAGCTATTTGGTTGTAACTATATGAGATTTTAGTGAATCCTCATTAAATAGGGTAGCTTCTTATGTTTCTGTATAAATAGGAGAGCCTTTTCCTTTGAAGGGCATGTGTAAAACTGGGGAAACGCTCATGTTTTGAATATAGAATTTGGATTTGGCACCATGCTCATGAGTGATGTTCACCTTGTTTTGGGTATGCTTGGATTTGGAGCCTCTCAACTTTCCATCTCTCATGCTTTTGGATTGGCCACCAACAATGTGTGAGATTTATTGTTTTTCATAGACTTAGATTTATTGCTTTCATAGATTTAGATTTGTTTATTTCATATCTTTTCCTATGTGAGAGGTTAAGAGTGATTGTTTCTATTTTCTTTCTACCTAGAAGCTAAGAGAAATTGTTTTTATTTTCTTTCATATCTTTTCCTGTGTGAGAGGTTAAGAGTGATTGTTTCTATTTTCTTTCTACCTAAAAGTTAAGAGCATTTTTTTTTTTCTTTCATATCTTTTCCTGTGTGAGAGGTTAAGAATAATTGTTTTTGCTTTCATTTATGAAAGAGTGGTGTGCTTTTCAATTCCTACAAGATTTAAAGATTAAGTTTTCGATTCCGCGCACTGTACTATAATTATATTATAATTTATTTTGAGTTGATTGTTGAATTAGAATAGGTGAATTTGGTTTTTCATTATTTGGTTTCATAGTTAGATTGATCTAAATTGAAAGTTAATTTCTAGCGTATATAGTGCATGCATGCTTCACAAGCTTTACGAAACCCCAAGGTTGACAATTGGATGATAGGTAATTAATTTCCACCAACATTTTGGTGCCATTGTTGGGGAAGTGTGCATAGAACTCGCTTTCAGTCTAGAGTTCACTTTTACTCTTTTTTTCTAGATGCATGATTAAAGCATGTAGATGCATAAATCATTTAGTTGCATATCATTTTTCTAAAAATATAAAAATTTGATACTAACCATTTATGTATAAAGGATCTAGAATGCAGCCCAAAGACTACAATGTGGAATGGTATCAAGAAGCAATTACGCCACAATATTTATCAATTCTTCAAGAGATCCTTGTGACAAATCGAAAGGTCAAGTCAATTTTGCATATCCTTACAAACAATCATGTACATTTTTCAAGTTGGGATACGAGCATTTCAAAAATTCTAATCTGTAAATGGCCTCATTGGAAGCATGAATATACTTAAAAAATAAAAATAAAAAAATAGTTTTTAGATAGGTAGGAAAAATAAAAATAAAATTTCATAGTTTTTAGGATAAATTTGATATTTTGTGGTGCAGTAAGAACCACCCATCTACTAACCCTTTGTAGGAAAAATTTGCAAAAAGTTAATGGTTGAGAACAAGGAGCGCAAGTGAAGATCATAAACGATAAATTAAGGTATGAGATCAAGCCTTTTCATTTTATTTTTGCAAAATTTACAGAGGAATCGATTGATAAAATATTGACGATGCTAACAAAATAAATCTCAATAGTATGCCCTCCTTGTGCACTTCATATGACCTAGAGGATCAAAAAAAGAAATTGTTCTGTTAGTATATCATAAAAATTATTTAGCTACAACAATGAAAATTCTGCAGCTAATTTTTGTTTTCATGATTTGATTTAATTCAATTTGATTAAAAAAAAAAACATAAACAAAGAAATATAAAAACACAAATAAAAACAAAACAAACAAAATTAATAAAGCACATATGATAAAACCAATTGCCACGGCAACGAATTGATGCAAACATTATGTGTGGCTTTGAAAAAAAGGAGGTTGAAAAACAGAACCAAAGCATTTGGTCGAAGCTTCCATGGTTGGGCTTCGACATTTAACCTACGAATAAAACATATATCGTTGAGATCTCGGGCTTGGATGACTGATATACTCTACATGTCAGTGTAATCATCTAGATTTATGTAGTTCAACTTCTGCTTGCAATTCAATATTTATTTGCACCACATATTTGTTTTCAAATCTGATCCCGATCTTTGCATAAAACAATAATGATTCTCTTGTTATAATTTTTTTTATTGTGGTTCAACTAATGGATCGTGTGAGGTGAATTCAATGAGCCATTGTTGTTTCTTGAAAGAAGTCAAATCATTGAAAATATAATAATTTTGTATATGGAGGTATGACTCTCGTTTGCTAAATCTGGTAATCAACTGAGGATCTGTAAGATTTTCACCTCCCAACATCAAATGCAACCACTGCAACCAAGGAGAAGATGAGAAACATGGCAGCAAGTACCAAAGAGAAAGTGGACAAAGTCAAGGCATCTGCCGAGGAGAAGGTCCATAAAAACACTGCCCACACGAAGGGAGGAAAAGAAATAGTACACCAGGGAGGCGAGGACAAGTCCTAGACAGACTATTCTTGATAGAAACAAACAACAAACCTACAAAATAAAAAAATCAACCACAACAATTATCTAAGCATCTGCCAGAAATGTGTAACAACTGAAAAACATCGATTTTTAAATGGAATTTATGGCCAAATGAAAATGAATTTAGGAAAATCGAGACATGGATTTTTTTAGGAACGAGGTGAATTCGATAACCTAGAAATAGTTTCCTCAATTTCACAACCATTTGAAATAAATCAGAGATTCTTCAGGACCCTGTTTCACTAGTTATGTGAGGAAAAAAGGTTTCTAATTAATACACAGTGAACTGTTTGAACACGGCACGGGTGTTCAAAATGTGCACACATTTCCTCCTCTCTCTTGAGCCTTAGAAAATCTTTTTCTTTGGCTTTACATTCACTTTTGCTTGCTTGTCCCACTCCATCGGTTCTTTCTCAGTACTAAAACACTTGTTCATCATTTTCACTATATATATTATAATTATATATAATATATATATATATATATTTACTGAGTTTATGCCTTCCAAATACGCACTACTTCGAATTTTGAACAATTAAAGAAATTTATCCAGTGTGCTGAAAGAGGACTGAGTTGGAATACAAAATCTGGGTTTGAAATTATATGGAAGTGTTGACAAAGATGAATGTTTAAATTGAGTGAATTGTAGTCAATTTTAATGATCAAAACTTCCTCAAACTAAAAAATGATTTCATACTTCATTTTCTTTAAAAAAAAAAAAATATTGCTAATTTTTCTGACAAGAGGTATTGCAATTATCGTTGGATTTTGGCTCCAGTAAACCATAACATTGTTTCTTGCTCTTTAAAATCATTTTTGATTATTTATTGACTTGGGTTGTTTGTTCAGGATTTTAGCTACAAAAACTGTGCACATTCTGCAGTTGAATAGCGATTCTGCAGCTAATCGACAATTTTGCAGCTGGAAAATAATTCTACAGCTATGCATTTAACTCAATGATTTATTTGTCAAATAATGCATTCTAATCATTTCATCTACTTACATCATCTTTCACTATAGCATCATGTTCCCATGCCACATTTCCATGACAGTTTTCACTGTTTCATAAAAAATTCAAAACAGTCTAACTTTCTCATACAATATCAGAATTCGATGATCCAAGCATTGTTGGAAAGATCTCGACGAGATCTAAGAAATGAGGAAGTTATTATCAGATTTTGAAACATTAAAGATTGAATAAATTTTTGAAAAGAAACAACAGGTAACTTGAGGCACTACTTTCGACACAGGTACAAAATATTTTGGTTTTCTTTCATGAACTTGTTTAATAGTACTGATTCTTATTTTTTTTATGTAAATGTCATTAACAAAGAGATTGATCACCTCTCTATTTTGATAACCTTACAATCCATTGGAGAAGAAGTACTAGTTTTTTTGTAGGTTCCAGGAGGAAGAACAGATGACCATAAGCAAATAGTGTCTCTCAAAGACCACATTTATTTCACAAGAAAATGATCAGAGAAGCAACAGAGATGAAACATCAATGCATGAGCACATGGTAATTCATATAAGATCTAGCAGTTGTAAGCCTTTCAGATGCTAATTTTTCCATTACATCCATACTCTTTTAGTCAATAAAATATTCATCTCATTTCCTTTGCAGTTGCATTTCATTTCACTTAGTCAGTCAATAAAATTCTCATCTTATTTTCCTTCAGTGCTCATTTTTTTTCTTGTCTTTCTTTCACTAACTCATAACCCATTTTCATAAAGACATTCAGCTCACTTACATGCTGATTTGTCCTTTTACTTTCACTTGTCATTTTCCTTTCCCTTAAATAAACCTTGATCCACTGCAAAATTTTCCATTCGTAGTCCTTCAAAATCATTTTCATGCTCGCGTTAGATTATGGAGGATTCCTTAAGGCCTTCCTTCCAACAAGCCTTGGCCTATCGACATTGACACATTATCTAGGTCCAAGGCTAGAGTCCTCATTAGTACCTTGAGGCTTGTATGCCTTAATGATAGGCTCTCTCGCCAATAATCATGGGAATACATCAATGTCCCTTGATCGTTGGATCTTGCAAGTGGCTCGACACCAACTCATTTATTCACCCTTCACAAGATGTACTTAGGTACCTTGCTACTCATTAACATTAATGGAAAGTTTGCCTTGCATTGGTTAACGACATTCATCAATGGTCGGTAATCCAATGACCTCTCTTCATGCTTGACACCAACACATTTGTTCGCGTGAGTAGAGTTGTACCATCGGTTTTATAGTGATTGAAGACTATATCATTTCAGCATTTTGTAGCAAATACAACAGATTTTGTAGCATAAATAAAGAATCCACTTCACAACCTCATCCATCATTTATGCAACCAAGAAGCAGATGAATTCTAAATTTCATTCCATGATCTAGAAGAAACCATACTCTTCAATTTCCATAACTCATGCACATTGAAGGGCAGTGAAGATATGTGGTTTTCTAATTTTTAGTCATGCAATTCCTTAAAATACTAAAATTGTAACTTTGAGAAATTCCTCACTTCCTCTTTCACATTGTCATATCTTTAGTTGGGGGGAAGGGACATCATTTCATATTCATATATCATACAACATCACACATTTTCATTTCATCCTAACATACTTGTCCTAATCAATTATGATTGCATTATGGTTCAAAAAGTTATATGATTTACAAATAATGTCTAAATTAAGAGCACACTATATGGCTGATCTTAAAGATGCATTCTTAAATATGTTCAATGAATCATGTTGCAACAAAAAGAAACCAGGTATTGAAACACAAGAACCAATACAAATTACAATTTGGTTGAAATAAAAGAACCAACCAAACATGTTGCAATTCAATGTATGACAAGGAATACTTTGCAAAAATAAATAAAATTATCAAATGCAAAGTTTAAGGACATATGATATAAGCCAAGCTCATTCAAAAGCAAACACGCTGCAAGCAAATCAAAGGAATTAATGCAATATTTGCATGAGGACATGCAATTGCTCTAGTTGGGGGGTATGTTGGGCCTCCAAAATGTCTTCAAAATGACATCCACTTTCACCTTTATCACCACCATTTCACTCATATGTCACATCTCCATAACCATATAACCTTTCATTAGCCACCATTTTCATAAATATATGGGTTAGGAGCCTTATTTACCAAAGTTATTTATTTTATGTGTTTAAAGTGAATTTATGATTAAAAACTAGGAAATTAACATGGTTTCATGTATCTATATATGTGGCTTGAGTTTCATGACATTTGTAGGTTATTTGGAAGCTTCCAAGGCACCCTTATGTGTCCTCCAATGCTCAAATTCGAATTCCCTTCAAAGGAGATTTGGATAAAAGGTCAAAGAAGGATATGTGTCCTATTTGGATTGTAACTCTATGAGGTGTCCCATAATTTCCTATTTGGATTAGAACTCTATGAGACACAGGGGATATGTGTCTCATTATGAGCTATTTTGTTGTAACTATATGAGATTTTAGTGGATCCTCATTAAATAGGGTAGCTTCTTATGTTTTTGTATAAATAAGAAAGCCTTTTCCTCTGAAGGCATGTGTAAAGTTGGGGAAGTGCTCATGTTTTTAATATAGAATTTGGATTTGGCACCATGCTCATGAGTGATGTTCACCTTGATTTGGTTATGCTTGCATTTGGAGCCCCTCAACTTGCCATCTCTCATGCTTTTGGATTGGCCACCAACAATGTGTGAGAGGTTAAGAGTGATTGTTTCTATTTTCTTTCTACCTAGAAGTGAAGAGCAATTGTTTTTATTTTCTTTCATATCTTTTCCTGTGTGAGAGTTTAAGAGTGATTGTTTCTATTTTCTTTCTACCTAGAAGTTAAGAGCATTTATTTTTATTTTCTTTCATATCTTTTCCTGTGTGAGAGGTTAAGAATGATTGTTTTTGCTTTCATTTCTAAAAGAGTGGTGTGCTTTTCAATTCTTTCAAGATTTAAAGATTAATATTTCAATTCCACGCACTATACTATATTTATATTATAATTTATTTTGAGTTGATTATTGAATTAGAATAGGTGAATTTGGTTTTTCATTATTTGGTTTCATAGTTAGATTGATCTAAATTGAAAGTTAATTTCTAGCATATATAGTGCATGCATGCTTTACAAGTTTTACGAAACCCCTGGGTTGACAATTAAATGATAGATAATTAATTTGCCTCAACAGTTCACATGCCAAGTGTCCCTGCAGATCCTGCCTACAAGAAATTTAGTTATTTTAAAAAACTTTAGTGGACCATAACTTCTTCATACGATGTCAGATTGAGGTGTCATTTGCATCATTGGATTTAGAATGACGACATATTTGATTTGAGACTAGTTTAGCTATGTTTTGAGAACTTCGAAAATTTGGCCTTTTTGGATCCTCCTAGATCAATCAGTGTCATGTCATATTATGTCATGAGTCATCATGTGCCACATCATTTTTTGGAATATGTAATTCAATATGGAGAAATGTATTGTAAATTGGAAGTCCAAAGGACATTTCAGAATATGAAGAGTTATGTAAAGTCAAAAAGTCATGGAAAGTGAAACAATCATGAGGGTAGTAAAGGAGTCAAAAGGAAGGTGAAGCATCATCTCCACATTGGCTATATATACACCCTCATTGTATGAGAGAATGGACTTTTTTTCACCTTGGCTACTCTAGCAAGGAATTAGAGAGACAAGTTAGTTCTTTTAAGGAGCAAGGAGTGGCTCCAATGCTTTAGTATTGGAGATAGTGGCATTTATTGTATACACGTGTCCTGGGAATTTGACTTAATACCAGAAGCCTCATGGGAAGCATGTTCTTCATGAATGGATTATGAATATTTGTAATACTATTTTGTGTATGTTTGTAATTCATGTTTTCTTTCATCTGTGCTAAAGTAGTTGAACTATTTCAGTTATTTTAGTACTTATCATATTGATGTTGTAATAGTTGTTATGGTTGTTTCCTCCTTGTGAACTATTCTACTAGATGTTAGACACAAATTTCATATATATTGTTGTAATGATTTTCACATATTTGTGTACTATTCCACTAGATGTTAGACAGATCTGTCTTGGTTGTGTGGATCTCTACTAGGGTGGTATTATTACCTCTCACTTAGAGGCTCACTTCTTTCTCTCCCTTCATAGTATAAGAACCTTGACACACCTACAACCATACACTTGCCTGGCATACTCACATGTTGATTTGAAGATACATGTGTATTGCTCTCTTCTTCCAAACTTTGTAGCCAAGGAAAATCTATAAGGCAATATCGCAATCAGGACGATACTCCGGATGGGGCTCCTATTCCAAATGGTGTGAGGCCTAATTGGGACTTGACATTGGGGAGGACCCCCTGGTTGATGGATTTCTATCTCTGTCAATAATTGGCGCTAGAAGTAGGGATAGATGACAAGTTTTGCTCGTTGAGTCTATTTTGAACCTCTTATCTAAAATGGCTCATCCTCAAATTATACTCCTGGGGTGTTTTTCTAACCTATCCCCTGGTAAAATTTTAATCCCTAATGAGCCTCTTTATCACTTGTCTCAATTAAAGTTTGATGGTGAGGGTGGAACATCCATAATCGAACATATCTCTAATTTTCATAGTTTTTGTGAATGTTACAAAATTGATGATGAAATTTTTTCATGTATCACTTTCTTCTTCACCCTTGAAGATAGTGTTAACTGATGATTTCGTACCTTACAATATGCTCCCATCTATTCTTTTCATCATTTCCTCAAGTATCTTTCTCAAGTCTTCGATAGGTATGATTACCAGGATGTTCTGAAAAGAATAATCAGTTAAGAATGAATCCTAATGAATCAATTGAGGATTTCTCTAATCGATACCTTCACCTTTGTTATGAATTTCTTCAGGAAGATACGGATTTGGATTTCTTCAAACAAACGTTTGAGCATTTGGTTCATATTTCTTTTCACAATGAATCCATACCACTTGATGTTTCTTCGTCCCCAACTCTTGTAAACCAAGAGACACCCCTAATTTTGGAGGAAGAACCTATTATTCCTTTTGTTCCTTGTCCTCCTCCTTTTCCATTTTTTATTTGAGTTCCTCCTTGTGATGATTGTATCTTTGGGAAATACTCATATCAAATTCCTAATCCTTCTTCTCATCCTCCTTCTGATTTTCATGACTCAAATTCAATAGAGGAAATCTCGGACTGGCTCATGAAGCCTGAGGTGAAAACCATTTTTCTATTCCTCAAAATGGTATTAACACTGATAACTCTAGTCTTGAATCTGATTCAGATTTATGTCATCCTTTATCATCTACGTGACATGACTCTTTGTACTATGATACGCTTGATCAATTTTCTCCATCAACTAGTTTTTCATTCTCTCTTAATTTTCAAGTTGCTGGTCCAAATTGTGATTAGGTTCAAGGTAGCCACATTACACAAGTAAAGGAGCAAGAAGGTAAAGATTACTTCAATCTTTCTCTTTTTTCAAATTCATCCATGTGAAGATGGTGTTTCCTCATTCTTGGTTGATATTGAATATTTTAATCTCAGGAATGAATCAAATGCGAGATAGGTTTGTTTAGATATGTAGTATTGGGAAACAATCATTTTTTATGATGATACTTTTGTTGATGTATGTGATGATGAATTCCTAGGTGCACAAGTTGATCTTTTGGTTCCTCATGAAAATTTTAATTTGAAAGATTTATATTTGGAATTTGTTTCGATCAAAGATACTTCTATTATTGAAACTTCCTCTTCATCCCACTTTCCCTTATGCTCTCCTATTTGTAGTGAATTTACATGTGATGAAGATACTCCATGCTCTTCAAGTGCTTCATCACATGAGTTCACTTCTGAATTGACATAAGGTAGTGAGGTTGTTCACGATGAAAGAGAAAATAATCAAATCATTGAGTATTGTTTCCATCATGTATCATCTCTTGTTTTGCATGAAGAAAACTCTTCAAATCATCTTGATCATGAAATTTATCTGATTCATACATCTCTAGATTTGTGATCGAAGGAATCTTTTGGCTTGAGTAATCTGGTTGTTGAAGTTGTAAAATCTGATCAAATCAGTGATAGTGACTTCCACCCGGTTAATAGTGATCTCATCAAAATGATTGAAAGAATCTATCCTTACACCATGCATGATTTGGTTCAATCTTTGGAATGCGATTTTACAATCCTTGAAAATTTCGAGACTTTCCAGGGAGTTGAGGCACTTCAACTTTTTTTGATGGTTATGTTAGGATATCGCAACTTTGGAAAGACACCTGAACTGAGCTAGGTATGTTTTTATTCGTAGAACTATTATTTTTGGATGGTTTCCATCGATGTAAATTCTTTCATGAAATATATTTCACATTTCCAATATAATCTTTCAAACTTTGAAGATTTGATTTCTGATCGGATTCAAGTTTATTTTCAGATGATTCTTCTTCATTCAAATCTCCTATATGAAAATTGGGTTTGGAAACTATATCTCTCATAGAATCATGGAACTATGAAGTTGATTATTCTAAAGATTATCTTTGGCCCAAGGTGTCATACTTGTCTCATTCTTTTGAAAACAATAACCTCCTAATCCTTCTTATGAATATTATGATGCTAATATTTTTCTTCATCGCACCTAAAATCCTCTTGAGCATCAGTAAACACAGATTATTTGATGAATCAACTTCTTCCTCACTCGTTTTACCTTGACAGGTTTCATGTGTTTGTTATAATAGCATTCCTTTTTACTTATTTCAACGATTACAATGCTAGTGCAGTGTGTAACCAGTTACAAGAAAATGGTTTATTACACTCATCACGTAAGGAAGATGATTCTATTATGCAGAGCATTTGTAAAACTATTCAAATTGATTTACCCTTATTAATTACAAACTAGGCATTTGATGCTTTAATCAACCCATTTGATCATGATTATGTCCCCAATGACTGCCATTCAATTTACTATTTTCCCATCAGGAAATCCAATGATAGTTATTTTACATCCTTTTATTTTTATGGTTTAACATCTCACTATCTGGGTACTTGTTAAGTGGTTGAGGCACTTTCACACTTGCGGATGGTTATTTCAAGTCCTCATTATCTTGACACACATGTTGAATATGATAAGATCTATTTATTCTCACAAGATTCTCATATTAATCTTGTGTCTCTAATTGAAAATTCATATTTTAAAATATTTCAAGGTTTTCAAGAGGATCATCATGAAATTTAAAATCCAATCATTGAATGGTTGGAACAACCTTACCTGGCAAGCTCCATCACAAATAAAAAATCCTGAACTTTCCTCACTTTTGCTAAGTATTTTGGCGTAGATGGAGACATATTCAAAGGAAGATTTTAAGGTTTTAAAGGTAAGGATATAAATTGGTTATAAATGGTGGATATGGCCTATCTTTTTGCTAATAGCAAAGAATTTCAAATTTTTGTTCAAACTATTCAAGTTCTTATCCTTTTTGTTGCACATTGTTTTGTATTCATTTTAATCGATCACATACTTTTGGTTGCAGGTTAGAAACAATTACGGTGGCTACATTGGAAATTCCATTATACATGACCCCAACCTTCTAGCTGCTTAGGTTAGGAATAAGTCTAGTTTCATTTTAGTTTACCTACACATTCATCCTACATTCGCTTCTGGTAGTTTGTCTTGTGTTTTCTGAATTTGGTTTCACATCATGTTTTAGTTTTGCCACTTTATTTCTTGTCTTCTGGTTTTGTTTCCTTGTTGTGAGTTATCTTTCCTCTCATTTTGTGAGACCTTTCATGAAGATTCTCTATTGGCTCAAAAGGGAATGTCAAAAAATAGAAAAGGACTTTGTGACATTACAACATTTGGCTAACTCTTTTTCCTTATTCTTTTTCTTAGTTACATCTTTTGGTTGATGATGTTCTAATGAAAAATACAATCCATGTGTTAGGAGATCCTTGTGTCTAATCATGATCTCTATGTCTATTCTTGAAGCCTCATCCCTACACTTGGGATTTTATGTCTCATTATTTTAGGCTGATCCAATCAAGTAGAGAAGGGAAAGTAAAAATGTAAATGAGAAAACCAATATCAAAGGTCTTATATATGAATATCTAAAGGGACAACCTCTCCTCCTCTCAATAAGTTAGGATCCCTCTTCTTCCCATAAAATAAATAAGTGTCAATGCGTAGTCCTATATAAAATAAATAAATAAAGGAGAAAGAAGAGAAAGGCTTCCTACACTGAGAGGTGAAGAAAGAAACTCCGTTAGGGTACTCTCCAAGCATGATGGAAATGGAGCAATGTTTGTGTCCCTGAAGTGACTTCGTCGGGGTACTGAAAAGGTATTTTAATAGTGGAGCAAAACCAAAGATGAAGAACTATACTTTGAAAATATAAAGCTCATGAACTTCGTTACCCTATCCTGATTCAAAGCATTGTGTGATCATTGATCTTATGTTTGTGTTTAACTGAATAAAGGAATAAAGGGTACTATTTTTATGCATGGGGTAAGTGGGGAAGCCATGGTAATCTCAATGATTAATCAATACTTCTTGAAGAGCTAGACTCTACATGAAAGAATTGACCAAGGCAGAGGAGCTGGATTTCTACCAGTCTGTCGCCAAGTGTTTTTGTTGCGAAAAACACCCTCCAAAATTTTTCCTACACTCAAATTTTGGAGACTATTATGGATCTTGCAATCGGTCATTCTATAGTCACTTCTTGGTCAATTGATGGTTTTGGGCTCCCTTCTTGAATTTTAAGTGTCAAAGTCACTTGGTTACACATGCTTAGTTCGCAACAAGTGCATTAGCACATTATTTTACACAAGCTTGAAAGAACATAGCACGGTCCATCAAGACTATTCGTTTTTGATGTCCAATCCATGTTGATAGTCAATGCACACTGAAGTTGACAATTTCTCACTTCTAGCTGCGTTTGTACTTCTATTTTGGTGAGTTTTGCAAATTGTCAATTCCACATACCTTTGCTTTCACAAGTGTCATTTTCATGTTTTTGACTATTTCTTTTACTTTATTTCAGTCTAATTAGTTTCATTTTCATGTTATATTTTCTATGGCATGTGCTACCTTCACTATCGTTCAAATATCCCAAGTGTCATTTGCACTGTAGAAATCGTCGTGTTTTTGTATGTTGAGTGTGGCACAACGTAAATAATATTTTTTTGTTGGCTTCAAGAGGTTATATTTGTGAAAATGAGTTCATATTACCATGTAGAGATCAATCACACTCATTTCCAAGGTTTTAAGCAATGCCTCATAAGTGTCGTCATTGTCGACGCAAAGTGTATCTTTCGTGTCACACTTGTCGTAAGTTGTCACAATGGTTGTCACACTAAGGGAAGTATGTATTCATGTGTTCTGGATGATCTATGTTGTGTTTCCAAGTGTCTGAGTGTGTGATCACAGTCCAGTCCTATCACTATTCACATCAGTTTCACTAATCCCATACTTAGCCAAATTTCTGAAAATTCCCAGCAACTTAACCTCATTCATCCTTCTTGAACTGTGCTTTGTGTAGTCCCAACCCTTCAGCTATAACCTTTCCTATTGGAACTATGTAATGCATAGTTATTTCATCCTAGGAATGTGCACTGTGTAATTTAATTGCTCAAGACCGAGACTTGGCCTCCAAAATTACACAATTCAGCCCTCCAACCTAGCCCCAATTATGCATTGCGCAATCTCTAAGCTCAAACTCGAACCTTGAGCACTTGAGATACACAGCTGTGTAATCACCATGCTTTCTTTGCCTCCCATAACTACATAGTTTGAGGAAACAATACAAAATCCCTTAGTCTGGCTCATTGACTCAAAAAACTGTGCAATTTATCTCTCCTACCCAGTCAGTACTACGCATTGTGCAGTATCAGGGATCAAGCCTTACCTCTAAGCTCATGAACTATGCAATTGTGTAATTATCGGGCTCTAATGTCCTCCTGAAATGCACAATGAGAAAAATTAATGCTCAAACCCTCGTCCTAGCTCTATGAGCTCTCCAACTGTGAAATCTTTTTTCTTATTCCAAGTCTGAACTATTCATTTCGTAGCCTCAAGGCTCAAGCCCAACCCTTGACTTCCTGATTTGCACAATTGTGTAGTCATTGAGCCTCTCCCTTCACCTACCACCCAATTTCAGCTTAGTCAATGGATCATCATGCAACATCTTAGGCTAGGGGTTTATCAGATTTATTTTGTCTTGTCATGAGTGGATTGAAGATACAAGAACTCTATCATTCTATGGAAAGATGATAAATAAGGAGATGGAGCAGGAGGACATGATAAAAGACACCTAAGGAACTGAGGAAATAATATAATCATTAAGAAAGAATATGAAGGAACATTAGACTATAACAGAAGATGAAAGATCAAGACCACATGGAAGACTCCTTATCTTCAAGTCATTAGGAGGAGGAGGAGGAAGAACATGCACCATCTTTTAGAGAACACACAAATAAAGAGGCAACAAATAATGGATTGGCATTGAAATGTCATCATGTAGTCCATTTCATTAGTGTCATGTCATGTCGTGTCATGATTCATCACGTGTCACATCATTTTGTGGAATATATTATTCAATATTGGAGAAATGTATTGTAAAGTGAAATTACAAAGGACATGTAGAAAATATGAAAAGTCATGTAAAGTTGAAAAGTCATGGTAAGTCAAACAATCACGAGGGTAGTCAAAGAGTCATAAGGAAGGTGAAGCAGCACCTCCCCATTGGTTATATATACACCCTCATTGTATGAGAAAATGTACTTTTTTTCACCTTGGATCATCCCGCAAGGCATTAGAGAGACAAGTTAGTTCTTTTGAGGAGCAAGGAGTGGCTCCAGCACTCTACTATTAGAGATAGTGGTGTTCATTGTATACATGTGTCTTGGAAATTTTACTTAATAACAGAAGCCTCATGGCTAGCATGTTCTTCATGCAGGGATTATGAATATTTGTAAGACTATTCTATGGATCTTTTTAATTCATGTTTTCTTTCATCTTTTCTAAAGTAGTTGAACTATTTCAATTATTTTAGTACTTTTCATATTGAGAATGTGTTGTAATGGTTTCTATGGTTATCACATCTTTTTGGACTATTCCATTGGATGTTAGACACAACTTTCTTGTATACTGGTTGTAATGACCATCGCATCTTTGTGGAATATTCCGTTGGATGTTAGACGGATCCCTTTTGCTTGCATGTGTCTCTATTAGGGTGGTACTATTACCTCTCTCTTATAATATCACTTCTTTTTTTCCCTCCAAGGTAGAAGAACCTTGACACAACTACAACTAAACACTCACGAGGCATACTCACGCGTTGATCTAAAGATACATGTTTATTGCTCTCTTATGCAAAACTTTGTAGCCAAGGAAAATCTATAAGGAAATATGATATCCAAGTCAATACTCCGGATGAAGCTCCTATTCCAAATGGTGTGAGTTCTAATTAGGACTTCACATTTGGGAGAACCCCTTGGTTGACAAATTTCTAGCACTGTCAACAACACGTTAAACATTCAAAGCTTGATTAATTCTATTTTGAAACCGTTAGAAAATTTACGTTAGTATTTTTTGATGACATACTAATCTACAACAAATCTTAGGAAGAATAGGTGAAACATGTTGATAGGGTATTCACATTATTGGAAGACAAAAAAAATATGCAAATCCTTTCAAGTGTTCCTTTGGGGTTCAACAAGTGGAATATTTGAGTCATAATGTATCACATGAGGGAATGATGGTAGATCCTAATAAAATAAAATATGAGGGAAATTCCAATCCCTGATATCTTAAATAAACTCAAATGATTGTTAGGATTGATAAGATATTACCACAAGTTTGTTAATGATTATGGTCGAATAGAAACACCTCTAAAAAAATTGTTGAAGAAGGAAGTATTTTATTGGACTAAAGAAGCAAGTGAATATTTTGATGAACTTAAAGAGACTATGTGTACAAATATTGCCTTGGTGACACTTGATATCATAAAAATATTCATTGCGGAGTGTGATGCATTAGGCCATGACATTGTTGTTATTTTGATCAAATAAGGAAGGCCCCTTACCTTTGAAAGTAGAAAATTTAAAGGAGTGAGCTTACTTATACCCATCTATGAAAGATAAATTTTGGCCATACTACATGGAGTTGAGAAATGGTTTCCATACCTAATATGAAAACATCTCAATGTAAAAAATGATCATGATAATATGGAGTACTTCCTAGAGAAAATATTATCTTCAAAAGAGAAACAAATATGGATCACAAAGATGTTGGGTTATGACTTTCAAATTATCTACAAAAATGGAAAACAAAATATTGTGGTATATACACTCTGAAGGAAAGAGGAAGACAGAAATGGTTTACTATGCACTATTTCCATTCCACAATCGAACTAGGTTCATTTTAATAATCATATTTTGTTTTTTATTGACCTTTCTAGAGTGAATTGCTTCTTCTACAAAAATAATATTACACTTTTCACTTCTTCATAAATCCTACTTAATATTTAGAAATTATTTTTTGTAGAATATTCTTAATGTTGTTGGCCATCATTTTTGTTAGGATCAAATGTTTATGTAGAATTCCACAATAAATGGGATAGAATCTTGTGAATGAGGCTAGAATTGTCTCTATGGAAGTAAATGACGAGGAGGAGTTGGTGCAGGCCCCTACCTTATATTTCTTATATGATTTCATCAACATTCATTTTTTAGAAAGATTTATGATATAAAGAAATGAATGAAGAATTCATTCATCCCTAGAGATTTATATTGTTCTAGTCCTCATACTAATATTATTTCTAGCTCTTATATTTTTCTTAATAGTTTTTCATTCTCTTCAATAGACAATATGGGACTAATATTATCTAAAAATTTCTAATGATGTATAAAGTACCATGGATATTCCATTGGACAATCATCATAATATATCTAATAAAAATAGACTTAAATCTATATTATGAGGGTTAATTAATTTCCTTATATTCCAGATTTATTACTTAATGTTTTTTTCTTATGCATGTAACAAATAAAAATTTGGAAAATAAATAACAATGAAATACAATCATACACACACACAAAATGAACACAACATATGTTATGATAAACCTTTACAGGAGAAAATCTAGCTATACGGTAAGGATGATTTGCTTTGTTTTCTTTGGAATGGAAATAATGCAAACACAAAGGAGAAGAAACTCTCTATGGATTAGATTAGGCATGTGGAATGATAGGCTACTATAGAAGATTAACTCTTTCTATTATGCTCTTTCACTCCCACTCCTAGTTGTTTTGCTCTATTATAGAACTAGATATAAGTGAAATGAATGGAACCCATTTTTCTCTTAATGGCCTAGCTATAACATAGCTTCATAGCCAACTATGAGTAAATTTTGACTCCTTCAACTCTCAACTAGAGTTACAAATTTAACCCTTCTAGATTCTTCTTCAAATACCCCATGTGGATAGTCCTATTTTCATGAGTAATAGGGGATGATGCAAAATCCTCTTGAACCATGGTGGTTAAACATGCTAAGGAAATTTATAGGAGGCATAACTTTTTCATACAAAATTTGACTTACATGTTTTGTCCACCATTGGAAGGCTCGCTAAATGTAAGATAGAGTCACAAGGTTTAATGGTTAAGATAAGACATTTTTCCCCAAAAAAACATCATTTGATGCCTTAAAATGGCCTAAAAGGTTTCATACCCGAATTATCCAAACTAGGTCCTATTAATAAGACTACTCCTGCAAGTTGACCACCAATTTCACTACTATGAAAGTATTGAGATAGATTTAAAAAAATATAATGAACCAATTTGGATCATACCTCTCCATTTTGGGAGGATTTTGCTCCCAAAATGTTGTTAAATAAATGAGATGAGGAAATTTTCTCTCTACCTTCTCCTTGTAGTATCATTTAGCATTCCATATAATTTTTCCTTTCAATCCAATCTACCATAGTTTATGCTACCCCTATCTATAGTTATATACCTCTTTTATAAAAGTGTATCCTATTTCAAATCTGCCTAAGCATTTAGAGCTATGTCCTCTACGGATGGTAGGACTTGCTTCTTTTACTAATCCAACATACAAGGCTTATAGAATTTAAGATTCTCTACATTCACTATTAAGTAGATGTGTATATATGTTAGTAAACTAATTCAATAAGTATTATCTCCAACATTTTTATAGAGTCTTTATTTTCTTATTGAGACCCTATAGCCTCTCCTTGTTCAACTATTATGATACTCTATCTCCCACTCTGGATGTTTTCTCTATCCTTTGCTGATCATGAGCAACCTTGTACTTTTTCTGATAACTTCTTCAATGTATCTTGTAATTGAAAATGGATCTACTTGATTTTCTCAACAAGTGTTTCTACTTGTAAATAACCCTTTATGCGTACCTCCTTTATTCCTCCTTTCTACCTATATACAACATCTAAGGGTGAAGGTAGAAAATATCAAAAACAAAATTTAAATGGGGACTTACTAGTAGAAGTGTGGACTTCTATATTACAAGTGTGTTGTATATGGACCATATCATCATTCCAATTCTTTAGATGCTTCTAATTATAACATCTCAAAAGCTACACCAAAGTTTTATTGATTATTTTTTCCCCATCTATCAATAAACGGAATACTATACATATTTAACTTCATTTCCATCTTCTTTCACAATATAGTCCAAAATGCACTGAGATATTTAGTGTCCCTATCTAAAATCGTGCTCCTTGTTACTCAAAGTGAAACCAAACCTATTCAAAGAATAATTTTCTACTTCTTCCCCTCTAAAGGTCTTTTTGCAACACATGAGAATGCACATATTGTTGAACTTGTCAAGTACAATGAATAGGTAGTCATGTCCCTTCCTAGTTTTTGGCAATGCTCTCATAAAGTCCATGGAAATTATTTCCCAAGCTGGGTGGGTACATGTAAGGGATGGTAAGACCCAATTTCATGTTACTAGATTTGTTTGTACAACAAATAATATATCCTCTAATGAATCTTGCTACATCTTCATACATTCTTGGCTAGTATGCTTCTTTGTAAGTTGGCTATTCTTTCCCCGACACCAAAAATCCTTGCAACCTTGAAGCTATGAGCCTCTCTAATTAGCTACATTTTTTAACCTTTAGGAACACAAAGGTTTCCCAACATATAGAGTAACCCATTATGGAGATGATAGTAAACTATGCTATCACCATTATATGCATGAATATGACTATGCAATTACTAAAACACCTCCTTGAAGTCCGCATCCTCTTTGTATGCCTCTCTATATGCATCATGGTTAAAAGTCTCCATGTGCATAAGAGTTCCCAATGTTGAAATTTTTTATATGGGTGGCTTTGCAAGCATGTTATCTAACTTTCTTGTGTCTTTCTTCTTATACATAATTACTAAATGGAGTTTTTGTAAAAATCCCATCCACTTGTAATGCCTTTTCTATTCTCTCTTACTATGGGCATATAAGTATTGCAGAGCTAATGAGATATATGATGGTCTCCTTTCCCATTAGATAGTGTTTCCACTTTCTGATAGATTGTACTAGGGCATAGATCTCCTTTTCATAGGTAGGGTACTTGATAACTGCCCTTTGAAATACTTTGGAATGGTAACATAGAAGCCTTCCTTCCTACATCAATATTATTCCCATGGCATACATGCTTGCATCTGTCTCCACTTCAAAGGGATACTACAATATTGGTAATGTGAAAACTGATGCTTGCATGATCCTTTTTTTTTTTTTTTTTTTTTTTTCAGTCAACTTTGCTAACCCTTTCCCCATTGGAAACTATTCCCAATTGTTATTATAACATGGATTTGTGCAACTAATATTGAAAATGAATCTATGAATTTTATTAGGTACTATGATACTCTAATGAAATTATGAACTTTAGAGAAACTTGTAGGAACTAACCACTTCATGATAGCCTTTGTCTTTGCAACACATATCTTGATATCCTATCCATCAATCACATAGAGTAAATACACCAATGAATGTTGTGCAAACTCACATTTCTTAATATTTTCTAGTAGTCAATCTTTCTTCAAAGTTTGTAGCACTTGCATCAAGTGTGAGACATGTTCCTCCTAGGTATCACTATAAACTAGTATATCGTCCAAATAAACAATATAAAGTAAATATAGATAAGGGTGTAGTACATCATTCATTAATACCATGAATGTAGTTGGTGCATTACATAGACTAAATGAAATGAATAACCGATCATACAAACATTGTTCAGTTTTGAAGATGGTCTTATAGGTATCTTCTTCTTTGAATCAAACATATATTGATACCCTAGATTTCTAACTAGCTTAGTGACATATTTTTCTTGTTGCAACTGATTCAATAAATCATTGATATTGGGCAAGGGATACTTGTTCTTAAGGGTAGTCTTTTTTAATACTTTGTAATCAATGCACATTCTCCATGTTCCATCCTTATTTGGAACAATTATGATGGGTGACCCATAAGGCGAGGTACTTGGTCGAATCACATCCTACTCCAATAGTTACTACAACAGATTCTTCACTTCACTTACTTCTGCAATAGATTTTCTATACAAGCCAATATTTGGTAATGAAATGTCCAGAAATAGTTGGTTTTATGCTCCATTATTCTTTGGGGTGGTATCCCTTTAGGATCCTAGAAAACTCACCTATATTAGTATAACAACCCTTCCAGGCACTTTTATGTTGTTTAAAACACCCCTCCAAGGATGCCTTTGTCTATATTGACTCCTCACTAGAATAATTTTCTCTAAAAAATAGTAATGCATATTTCTTGCTTGAATTTCTTAATTTTTGGTGTGGTTTCCACTTACTAGTGAAATATTGCACTTGATTTCATGCATGTTGATGATGAATGATTTCCAATCCTTGATGATGTGATAATTGGATCTCTACAAGAATATTACATCCTACATATACATGTATGGATTCTCAAACATAACTCCACATACATCAAGTGGAACTACATCCAATTATACATCATCAATAAAATCAATACATATAACAAATTTTATCCTAAAATGTTGCGTTACCCTAATTTCCACATCCTTGTATAATCGTCCCAATTGATATGAGCTAAGATGATATTGAACCTTCAATCCAATTTTGTTGACCAAAAATGTTTTTATGCAATTAGCTTGTCAACCTGAGTTGAATAGGGCATCGATCTTGGTCTTCTTGACCTATGTCTTCATGTGGAAGAGCTTGGCATCTCATTCTCTTTTTGATAATGATACTTAGGTTCACCTCATTCTACACTAAGGTACAAACAATATTCTTGGCCATGTTGCAACATATTTTGTCTTCATTCCTTAAGTCTATGGTGATAAGATTATTTTTCCTCGCATACTTCTTTTGGTTCGTGGGGTTAAGCTCTCATTGTAATTTCCAACACTTTTCCTCTATGTGGCCATCAATGTTGTAGTAATTTCAATGATTTCTAGGATCCTTGCATTAATGTGTAGTGGCTATTTTCTTCTTATTCTTTCCCCATTTCTACTTGTCCTTCCCTTCCTTGTAAGCTACCTAGTTCTCTTTTTATTTCAAACCATTATATTTTCCTTTTTCTGGGCCTGTGTTTTCTAAGTATTGGTCTTGTACAAAAGCCTCATCAACTATTTTTCTCTTGAGAAAAATCACCTACTTTCATACATGGCTTTGTAGAACCCCCTAGATACTTAAGGAGTACATCTAGGCTCTTGGGAGAGATGCCCAACATGATGGCCATCTTCAGTGTACTCCTATACACTTTCTCCCTACCTCTTGCCTCAGGCAGTCCCATCAGATCTTTTCATCCTCTAGAGATCCAATAGAGTAGAATTAGATCTAGACATTTAATTGAAGGTAAGAGACAAAACTTCTCATTTCTCCTCTCACAACTTCCTCTTTGGTGTCAAGATCCACGTTGGCTACTTTTTTCTATATATTTTTATAAATATATTAAATAAAAGGATATTACATCAAATATATTGTGTATCCATGCTAGCCATTTCTAGCATTATAAGTCCTAATAATTAGAATACTTGTTTCTTTTAATATGTTTTTTTAAAGGGGAGTTACAGAAGAAATGACTTGCTAGAAGGATATAAACATGAGGAACTTTTTTTTGTTTTTTGTATCCGAGACGAACCCATAAACCCACATGACACCTAGCTACCCATAAACTTCTGGGGGTCTACGACTCGTCCTCGTCTTTATAAACTAGGTCACAACTGGGGAATTTAAACCTTAAATATCTCATTTTTCTCAAGACTCACATTACTTTATCACCAATTAAATTTCCCCTAAAACTAACATGAAGAAAATTTATAATAATTATTATTTTTAATTAATAACAAAAATGCCACAAAAAATTGAATAAAGATGGCCATATTTTTCTTACGAAAAATGCCCTCAATCATTGTAAATTTGAGGATAATATTACTAGGCAAGAACAAAATTTTAAAAGTTTTTACAAAAGAAATAATTGATAAATTAGTATTGAGGAAATTGGTGAATATTAGGTAAATAAGAGTGAAGCGAAAATTTTAATTCATGCATTTTATTTTTTATAATTATAATGCTTTATTATTTTATGATGAATTTATTAGGGTTAATTATTATTAATTATTTGGTTTATTTATATATAAATAAAAATTGATATAATATAAATATATTCTAGATACAAGTATTTTCATAATATTTAAAAAAAAAAAATTACCAACACTACATTTCTGATTTAATTTTTTTTTCTAATTATTTTAGTAAAATGAAAACAAAATTACAAAATGAGGTATGTGTTATCAAAATATTCTTCATCTTAATTTATTTTCTTTTATGAATATTTTGTCTCAATATATCAATGATTATAATAAAATTATTTTGTTTGAGAGACATAGGGAGAGATGAATAAAAGAGAACGTGGAAAATAACAAAACATGTAAAACACAATGGTTTGAGAGAATATTGTAATCATATTTAATTAAACATTTAAAGTATGGTGAATAGTGAAAATAATTCTCAACTATTAGGATTGTGAATATTGGAAAGAATTTTCAATAATTGTATTAATATTATTTTTTTTATGAAATTAATTTCTTTTTATTATTTAAATTGAGTTATCATATATATATTTATTGATTATAATTTTATGAGAAAGTAATTTTAGTTATTAGAGTTACATTATAAGCTAAGAGTTACATTATAAGCTCTTTTTTTTCACAATTATTTAGATAATAATTTTTATTTACTTTTGTTTTTATTAATTTAATTTTTCTCCGAAATAAATAAGATTAATTTACATAATTTAGTTATGCAATTTATATTTCTTAATTAAGTTATAATTAGTTATAATTAAATTTATTGTCTATTTTATAATAAATATTTAGCTAAAATCGAGTAGGCCCACATAATCATGGATATTGATATACCAAATAAGAATAGTTTTAATTAGAGCCTATTACTAGGAAATGCTCCTTCTTTTGGCATGTGATATTTTCCTGCATCAATACAACCATAGGAATGAATGATGTCTTTCACCCCAAGCTAGATCATGATACTGAAAGAAGATCCTACAAAACTCTAATATCACATAGCCATATCCATTACACTCATGACATAGCTAATATGCTCAAATACTAAACACTTTAGGCGCTCATACAACTAATAATGAGGGAACTCTCTTCCACTGTCCTCCATGACACAAGGAATATCTCTACTTTCTCTACTCAATAGTCCCTTAAGGATATTCTTCCTTTCCAATATTCTTCAGTGTAGGAAAAAAATTTCTGAGAATCTCAATTTCATTCTAGAGATACCTAAGAAGATAAACATGAGGTCCATAGTAGTCAACGAATAACATTGACTATGTTGTAGGTTTATTTATGTATTTTAAGCTCTTACGAACATTCTATCCATAGTTTTTCTCTCAAATACATACCATTTTCTCTCATATTCCCACCATTTCCTCTTATATTCTCAATAGAAAGTCCCCAACTTCTAACAACTCTTATCAAACATAAGTTTCATGGAGTTATCATCCCATTTATATTTACAATAATAATAACTATGATTCATAAGTTTCATGAAGTTATCTTCCCATTTATATTTACAATAATAATAACTATGATTTTACAATTGTTCTTTGATGAACAAGAAGAAGAAAATACTAATAGGCAAATGGAAAAATAATCCATGAACAATGGTGATTCTCCAATTGCATGGGTAGTTCTCTCTTCCATGCATGGATAATGTTAAGAGGACAACTCAATTCAAAAATAATTAAGAAATATTTGTAAAGAAAATTGAATAAAATATACTACCTTATAAAGATAAGTATCAAGTCAAATCATCCATGAATATAATTTCCTCATCCTATCTTATAATAGTTCTTTTCTCATTAGTCAATATTTTTTTAATAAATATTATTTTTTATTTATACTTTTATAATAATGAATATATCCTTGAAATATACAACACTATAAATCTAATTCACTAACTAAATATTAGTTTTAAATTCTTTACATATAATTTAATATATATTATTCTATGAGTTAAATTTGAGATATTATATTATGTAATAAAATATGTAAAGTGACTTGAATTCATGATGAAGCAGATTAGAATCAAGTAGAATATTGCAAATAATTATCTTAATATAATTTAATAACGCAACTGCGAATGGAAAGCCACAATTTTCATAATGAAAAATTATAATTTGTAAATTCTTATACTTGAGATAAATATAGCTAAGGTGGATTAGCAAATCAAAAGATGAACTTTTAAAAGTTAGTAAATAGGGAAATTTGCATCGCCTTTAGAAATAAAAATAAAAAGTACTAGTATTTTAGAAATATAAATAAAAATTACGAGTAAATTAAGTTTTTTGAAAATTTTGTATATTTGGAAGTTTTATTTTCTTATTAATGTGTTTTTTAAAATTTCATTTATTATTTGTTCTAAATTTTTATGTTTGTAGAAATTAATATTTATAAATATATTTTTTCAATCTATTTTGTTCCAGGTTTGCCAAAATTTATTGGAGTTGTAAATTGAATTTTGAAGCATGTATAGTTCAAATGTCTTTATAGTATTTTCTAAAAGGATAAATTCATTATACCTAGGTTCTTATCAAACATAGCCTTATGGAGTCATTTTCCCATTTACAACAAGAACAACTATGATTTTACAAATGTTTATTCATAAAAAAACAAGAGGAAAATACTAATGGGAAATGGAGAAATGATACATGAAGAATGATGAATAATAAGGATTCTGCAATTAATATATATATATATAATAATACATATTGGCTTTGCATGGGTAGTACTCTCTTCCAAAGAAACATGAAGAATGTCAAAAAGACAAATCAAAGAGAAAGATAAAGATATATAGCAAATATTTATAAAGAAACATGAAATAAAATATAGTACCTGCAAAAGATAAGTGTCAATTCAAATCATCCATGCACATAGTTTCATATTCCTATCCTATAGTATTATAGTTCCCAAAAAAAGATTCTGCAATGAATATGCATAATGGAGAATGCCAAATGGACAACCCAAGTCAAAGATAAGGACAATTGAAGGCAAAGATGGATGCTAAAGATTTATAAGATTTATAGGGAAACATAAGTAAAATATAGTACCTCAAAATGTTAAATCAAATCATTCATACACATCATTTCATCTTCCCACCCTATAGTATGATAGTCTTATTTTACTTCTTCACTCAATTTCTTTTTGAATATTATATTTTATTATTTTTATATAATTGTAAGTATCCAGAGAATTATGAAAGCCACATTTACAAGCCTAATTCAATAACTAGACCCACATACATTTATTAGCTAAATTTAACTTTAATATTTTTTATATAAATTTAATTTACTATATTCTATATTCAAATTTGAAATATTATAATGTATAAAGTAGGTGAGTTGAATTAAGGGTGGAATTGACTTATTAATTTATTACCTACTCAAAGGATTTGGAAATAATTTTATAATGAAATTGGGATAGGAAGTCATAATTTTGATAACAGTACCACTTTTAAATACTATTAGAAATAATCAATGAGAATTAAAAAAGAGATAAACTTTTTAAAAAGATAATCAATGTGAATTAAAAGATAGATAAACTTTTAAAAAGCTACTAAACATAAATACAAGAAAGATGAACTTTTAAAAAGCTACAAAATACAAGAAAGATGAACTTTTGAAAAAGCTACTAAACAAAAAATACAATTATTTACTGATATTTAAAAAATATAAAGTATAAAATAAAATTAAAAGTGAATTTTAGATATTTGGAAAATTTTAGTAAAAATAATTTTATTTAATATTTAGAATGTATTTTTTATGATTAATTTGATATTAAACCTCCAATTTATTAAAATTATAAATTGAATAATTAAATTGGTATAATCAAAGTATCCTAGGAACATTAACTTCGTTGATTAACCATTGCCATTAACGAAAATGAGGAGAAATCTAAAAGCAAGCTTGTAATACAAACCCTACATAACTGGATGCAGCATTATCGATCACAAGTAAAGGTCCACTGAATTCTATTATGGCTCATTAATACAAAAGAAAGTGCGCAGAATCCATCGAATATGAAATTATTTACTCCACTAAATATCGCTATTTCTATCCATTCAATATTGACGTAGCTATCATGGACTGCAGCACTGCTTTTGATAAAGAGGGAGATTCTGTTTGATCCATCAATATTCAACTATCTTCGACTGCTTTTCATAAAGAGAGAAATTTTCTATTTGAAAAGCTGCGAAGGTGCGTGGATCACACTGTTATTTTAAAATTTGAATAGAGACTGACTGAGTTCAGTTCACTGGATTCGAAATTATTGGATACTTTAAAAACTTACGTTTCTTCCCACACAATTTAAAACTTTTTGGAAGCGTTTGGTTGGCCATCTCTCTTCAGATTCCACTCTTGTTAATCGCAACGTAGTACGTCACCAGAAATTCTTATTGGATGGATAGTTTGAATTTGTTATTTGTAGCTGTGGTTTCTATCATTGCGGTTTTTATTTTTGTTTTGTTTGGATGGTAGATTTTGGAAATATTAAAAAAGTGATAAATTGGTTTAGTTTTTTTGGATGAATAGTTTGAATTTATTATTTTTGGTTGTAAAGTCTTGGTCTAGACTCAAAACGTTGACAAAGCAAAAATGAACACTGTGAATTATATTTAAAAAACCAAACCACAGAAATCTACAATCCATTATATTGTTTTGTTTTGTTATTCTTGTTTTGTTTAGATGGTAGATTTTGGAAATATTATAAAATATGATGAATTTGTTTAGTTTTTTAGGATTGATAGTTTAAATTTATTATTTTTTTGTTGTAATTTTTTGTTTTTTTGTTTTGTTTAGATTGTAGATTTTAGAAATACAAAAAATGTGACGAATTGGTTTAGCTTTTTTCTTTGGATGGATAGTTTGAATTTATTATTTTTTGCTGTAATTTCTTGCTATTTTTGTTTTGTTTAGATGGTAGATTTTGGAAATATTACAAAATGTGATGAATTTGTTTAGCTTTCTTCTTGATGGATGATGGATAGTTTGAATTTATTATTTTTCTGATGTAATTTTTTGCTATTTTTGTTTTGTTTAGATTGAAGATTTTGGAAATATAAAGAAATGTGACGAATTGGTTTAGCTTTTTCTGGATGGATAGTTTGAATTTATTATTTTTTGCTGTAATTTCTTGCTATTTTTGTTTTGTTTAGATGGTAGATATTTTCCTGCTATTTTTGTTTTGTTTAGATTGTAGATTTTGCAAATATAAAGAAATGTGACGAATTGGTTTAGCTTTTTCTGGATGGATAGTTTGAATTTATTATTTTTTGCTGTAATTTCTTGCTATTTTTGTTTTGTTTAGATGGTAGATTTTTTCTTGCTATTTTTGTTTTGTTTAGATTGTAGCTTTTGCAAATATAAAGAAATGTGACGAATTGGTTTAGCTTTTTCTGGATGGATAGTTTGAATTTATTATTTTTTGCTGTAATTTCTTGCTATTTTGTTTTGTTTAGATGGTAGATTTTGGAAATATTACAAAATGTCATGAATTTGTTTAGCCTTTTTCTGGATGGATGGTTTATTTTTTTGGATGTAATTTCTTGCTATTCTTGTTTTGTTTAGATGGTAGATTTTGGAAATATAAAGAAATGTGACAAATTGGTTTAGCTTTTTTCTGGATAAATAGTTTGAATTTTATTATTTTTGGCTGTAATTTTTTGCTATTTTTGTTTTGTTTCTTGCTATTTTTGTTTTGTTTAGATGGTAAATTTTGGAAATATTACAAAATGTCATGAATTTGTTTAGCTTTTTTCTAGATGGATAGTTTGTTATTTTTGGATGTAATTTGTTGCTATTTTTGTTTTGTTTAGATGGTAGATTTTGGAAATATAAAGAAATGTGACGAATTGGTTTAGCTTTTTTCTGGATGATAGTTTGAATTTATTATTTTTTGCTGTAATTTCTTGCTATTTTTGTTTTGTTTCTTGCTATTTTTGTTTTGTTTAGATGGTAGATTTTGGAAATATTACAAAGTGTGATGAATTCGTTTAGCTTTTTTCTGGATGGATAGTTTGAATTTATTATTTTTGGATGTAATTTCTTGCTATTTTTGTTTTGTTTAGATGGTAGATTTTGGAAATATAAAGAAATGTGACAAATTGGTTTAGCTTTTTCCTGGATGGATAATTTGAATTTATTATTTTTTTTCTGTAATTTCTTGCTATTTTTGTTTTGTTTAGATGGTAGATTTTGGAAAGATTACAAAATGTGATGAATTTGTTTAGCTTTTTTCTGGATAGATAGTTTGAATTTATTATTTTTGGATGTAACTTGCTATTTTTGTTTTGTTTAGATAGTAGATTTTAGAAATATAAAGTAATGTGACGAATTGGTTTAGCTTTTTTGATAGATAATTTGAATTTATTATTTTTAGCCATAATTTCTTATGATTATAATAATTAAAAATTTTATTGAGATTAATGTTGAACATATTTAAGTATATAATTAATTTTATTTAAACTATAAATAAGTTGGATTATTATTACATTTCAAGATATTCTTATTTTCATTAAATTCGGAAATATTCTTAAAATCTGCGATCAAATTAGATTCAACTCATTGCTTACAAATCTTGGGATGGTAGTGAGTGTCAGCATCTACCAGATCTTTCCCAACGCCCGTGCCCCCGTGACTGCAGTGACATATACATATAATAGATAATTGTGCAAAGAGTGTGACAGTTTTATGCCAGGCGGGGGGCCCGCTGAAGGCTCACGGGCCTCTGCTTTCCGGTTAAAAGATTGTGTATGATGAAGAAGAAGACACAGGATGCGAGGAATGAGGTAGTGGTGGCGCATTTCATGCGAAAGCTTTCTGCTGCCATCACGGGTCTCGGTTTATATGTCTCCTCAAACATCATAAAGAGTCATTTCAGAGGATCAGCACGTACTCCTCTCAAAGGTATCCCTCTCTTCGATTGTTTTACAAATCCCGGGGGCGACACCTATATTCATCCCAAAATCAGTGTGCGCTTCTGGTAACCATTGCCACTGATTCCCGTGAGGGGAAAATGATAGCCATGAATCAAATCTAATTTTGTATGACCCACGGTCCAAGACAAAGTTGTGCATATCTAGGTTTGCTTATTATGTAAGTGCATGGTTTGGAGTACGCTGATTATTGTGTTTAATATAGTTGGAACTTTCCATCTATGTAAGTGCATGGTTGGAGTACATTGAATTTTTTATTTTATTTGGGTAGGATTTTGAAAAATTTTGATTTTTTTTTTTTAATTTATATTACAATGGTTAAGCTCTAAGAATTTGTGTGCATTTCCACTCTAAAATACTATTTAAACAATTCTTATTAGATTTTTTGAATTTTTTTTCATCAAAGAAGATTTGGCCAATAAAATATGAAGATTTTGGGTGTATTTCCACCCTAAAAACTATTTAAACAACTCTTATTAGATTTTTTGAATTTCTTTCACCAAAGAAGACTTGGACCACAAGATATGATGCCTTTTCTATATATATGGAAGAAAAGTCTGAATAAAGTTTTTAGTTTATAAAGATGATTAAGTCCAAAATTTAAGAAGAAATGGAAAAAATATAATTTTAAATTAACTTTAATGAAAAAAGAAAAAAAAAAAAACAACAGAAACATTTCTCTAAACAAAGTGAAGAATATATATCCTTATTCTAAAAAAAATCCATTCCAATATAAAGGATTAGAGATGTAAAAATAGTATGTAGTGAAATTATTTATACTCTTTTCTTTAACTATTTTACTTTTTAATTTTTTGAATTAGTTTTAGTCAAACTTAATTAGAAATTTAGATGAATTGTTAGAATTGTATATCTTAGTTGTTTAGATTGCATAGTGTAGTATAATAAAGATGATCTATGAGAATTGATATAATTGTATATATTAGTTGTTGAGATTATATGATAAAGATTATCTATGAGAATTGAAATAATTATATATATTAGTTGTTGAGATTATATGATAAAGATTATCGATGAGAATTATTAGAATTGTATATTTTAGTTGTTGAGATTATACAATCTAAATACAATAATAATTATTTATGTACCCATAAATGTTTGTACAATTATTATAAAAACATTACTATCTTTATCATTAAGAAACTTATTTTAGACCATAATAGAAACCCATATATCCCTTAAATAAAGATTAACAATGAAATGAATATTAAAGATTGATAATATTAAATCTTTTCTTTAAAAAGAATTTCCAATTAAAAAATATTATAATTAATTACAAAATAAATTTGAAAAATAATTTTTATAAATTTAAGTTAAACATTATATATAATTATTTATCTATAATTAACTTTATTAAATAATTATTTGAAAGAAACTTAATTACTTTGGTTTGTCTATATATTATTCTAATATTATTAAAAAATAAATATTAATGCCATGGATTTATATAATAGTATTCTAATTATTAAATAATTAATATAAATGCAGCTAAAAAACCATGGACTGTAACTGCATTACAACCCAATAATAATTCAG
>APFE030232141.1:0-12190 GCA_000404065.3 Pinus taeda | reverse complement strand
ACCTTTTCTTGATTCGTTTGAGTGAGTATCGCAGCATATGACTTATCTGAGGCAAATGTGTATAAAATAAAAGGCTCTGAAAAATTCAGAGTTGCTAAAGATGGGGCATTAATAATAGCCTGTTTGATCAGGTTAAATGCTTCATGTTCGTCTTGGCCCCATTTAAAAATAGAGTTCCTTTTGATCATAGTTTGTAAAGGAGATATGATTCGTGAAAAATCTGGAACAAATCTCTTTACAAAATTGATTTGACCAAGAAAGGATTGCATGGCTTTTTTGTTATGAGGTAGGGATATTTTAGAAATTTCTTTGATTCTGTCAGAGTCGATGTGAATACCAGATTTTGACACTATGAATCCTAGAAGTTTCCCTTCACTTAATGCGAAAAAAGATTTCTTTGGGTTAAGTGAAAGTCCGTACCTTAAACATCGTTGGAAGATTTGCTTTAAGTCTTTGAGATGGTCGACTCGTTTCTTGGAGTACACGGTTATATCATCCAAATAAATTACTATTGACTTATTGACTAAACCTTTAAATGCAATGTCCATGGCTCTCTGGAATGTGGCGCCAGCATTAATCAAACCAAATGGCATCTTGCGATATGCATATGTGCCCCATTTAGTTCTGAATGTGGTCTTCAATTGATCATCAAGATTTACCAGCACTTGATTGTATCCTGAAAATCCATCCAAGAAAGACATTAATTCTAAGCCTGCCACTGCCTACAATATCTACTCCATAGGTGGTAAGGGAAAGTTGTCCTTTTGAAAGGCTTTGTTGAGATTGCAAAAGTCAATACAAATCCTAATATCTTCGTTTTTCTTTCTAACAAGTACCATATTGGAGACCCATTTAGAATGTCTGACGGGAAAAATTATCTTGCCTTTCAACAGCTTATTGAGTTCGATTTTTATCTGATTTTCTAAGTTGGGATGAATCTTTCTCAATTTTTGTTGGACAGGTTTTTCATTATCGATCATCGGAATAGTATGTTGGATGATAGAGGTGTCGTATCTTTTAAGTTCATCATAATTCCAAGCAAAAACGTTTTCGTATTGTCTCAAAAGACGAATATATGCTAGCTTTTCTTCGGGGGCTAGGCCAAGGCCTAGATTTATGTTTTGGGGTTTGGCATCGGTTCCTAGGTTTACCAATTCGTAATTCAAGCTCGAACTTTGGAGCTTCGAATTGGTGGACCTTTTAAACCGATCTTTCAAATCGTACAGGTCTTCTAACTTGATCATTAATTTAGGTATAGCATTGTGAGTGCTATCTTGCTGTAATTGCCGATCATGTTGATCTTCGTCGATTATTTGGTTGGAGTAGGATCCTTCAAAAGTAAGGAAATTTACGATATCAGGATCGTCGTTGAATATTCTCCAATTTGTGATGTTGTCAGGAATAGAAGGTCTAAAAATTAATTCTATTGAAAATCTATCTGGACTAAAATCTTCTGAAGGAATGAGCTTAGAAGCTACGTTAGCTAAAAGGTCAGCGCTTGCATTCTAGAGTCTAGGAATTGATTAAATATTGAATGTTGTAAAATGCTCAGTCGGATCTTGAACTAAAGATTGATAGTGTTTTAAATGACCTGACAGGCAATGTATAGTATTCTGTACCTGTCTGAATACAATTTCAGATTCTCCGAAGACTTGGAGATACTTTATGTTTAGCCCGATTGCTTTGTACAGCCCTTGAACTAGAGCTTCATATTCTGTTGTATTGTTGGTACCATCAAATTCGAGCCTGCATGTTAACATGATTTTGCCTCCTTCTGGACTAATTAGCATGCATCCTGCTCCTGCTCCTTCGTTAGATTTAGAACCATCAAAAAATAATTTCCAAAACAAAGATTTATTTACAGGTTTATCTAAAAAATTGATACATTTTGAACTATCCGTTTGAGAAAAATTTTCGACTTGGGACAAAACGGAATGTTCTAAATGTGGGGATGTATGAGCATTAAAATTGCCGAGAAAAGAATCCACTGAAAAATTGCCAATTATGCTACTGTTATATGCTACTGGTTCATTTTCCCCTTCTAACTCCGTTACTATGTACTTTTGATGTAATTCTCATTCAATTTTTATTTGATTTGGATTACCATTGTAAGGTAGCCACATATGCGACCAGTTAGTTGAGAAGTATCCATGCAATTTTTCTGACCAATCCCTGCTAAGAATTAAGCCATAAAATTCAGGGATATCAGCCACTAAAATACCAATTACTTGACATACCTTCGGGTTGGATGACAGCCTTATGGTTACTTGATTTAGTTCGCCGATGACTTCGACTTGAGATCGATCCAGCTGAATGATGCGAACAGCGGATTTCTGTGGTTGAACGTTTAATTTAGTGCATATGGACTTCGGTAGAATATTCAATGAAACACCTGAATCCACCAAACAATTATGTACATTTTTGTTAAAAAATTCATAAGTAAGGAGAAAAGGGGGAGTATGAGATCTCGATCTACCTCCGATTAAAGCAATGTCATTTGGATCAATGCTGGTAGTCGTATTACTTGGAGGTCTTCCCATGTTCTGAGAAGCTTGAGAAATTACAGCGGCAGGCAAAGGTGCAACTGGCACAGCATGTAATTCTTTCATCATTATATTTTGTTGATGCTTTAGCTTGCTCAATTCGTACAAAGTGATGTTGGCCCTAGTCTTTTTCATGTCTTCTATGATATTGTACTCCATTTCATCCAAAACTATCAGTGTTATAGATGTAGTAGGTGAATCTGTTTGGACTGGTATAGTTTGAGTCGCTTTAGATGTCATTTTCATTGTTGCGACTTTATCCTTTGTTGCAGAGCTTGTGCTCTTTGGTTTTGGGGTAGTTTAAGGAGGATCAAGCTGATTTCTACTTCGTGTGTTAACTGGGAATACTTCTTGATCTTCTTATTGTGGGAGGATGACATCCCACATTGCTTGTAATTAGAAAACTTCTTCATCATCGGTTTTCCCTTCAGTGGCAATTTCCTCTTCCTCTTCCTTGGATTCAGCACTTGTAATAGCATTGGGTGGCCTTGAATCCATGGGCGGGCCTCTTTTAAAAGCTCTGTAGGGCCTTTTCGAAGAAGTTTCTGGTACTTGTTTTTTTATGTCAACCATTTCATTGGACATGGTCTTCAGAACCTTTTGCAATCCCTCCAAATCGAATGGATCTTTTGCTTGTTTCTTCTTGGACTCTTCTTCGAAGGTGACCTTTTTAGATTTCCGTTCCTCTATCGTGGATTTCTTCTCTAGAGCTATTATACGTTTCTCTACTGTTATGGCTTCTTTCATGTTTTCGGATAAAGTTATTTTATTAGCTCTGTCCACGAAGATTGATATGTTTGATGGTAAAGCAGTGATATACCATTCACATCGCGCCTCCTCGTTGGGCTGAGAAGCAGTAGGAATTTTGTTTAGAATTTTATGGAAACATAGATTGAAGTCTTTGATCGGCTCTCTAGATTCGGCCCTAAGGTTGGATAGGTCGTTGATTAACGTTGCCGTAGACCTATCGTCACCAAAATTGGTTAGGAATTGGTCTTGGAAGATGTCCCAACGAGTAATAGATCCAGAGGGTAATGAGAAATACCACGATTCATCCGTTCCTTGCAGAGTATAGGGAAACAGTTGAACAACAACATCTTCATTAGTAACCCCGTTGAGATTAATGGATAGCATAAAGTTGTTTATGTGCTCTTCTACTAGCATTCCTGCCTCGAGATTGAACTTAAGCAGCCATTTCTCAGGATGTGCTAGTATTTGACTCAAGGGTGCAGGCATTAAGACTAACCTAGGGTTGTTCCATGGAGACTAGGCCATTGTTGAACTGCTAACAGGGGGAAGTGTAGAAGATGGTCCCTGTGGTTGGGAAGATCATGATATTATGATCGCAGATGATTGAGGGGGATTTGTAGGGATTCCACTAGGTGGATTGATAATGGTCTGGAGTGAAGGAGTGGATGGTTGACTTCACGGTGAAGAGGTTGAGATGGATGTTATTGATGAAAGAGTCTCGCAATTCAGAAGAGGTAATTTGGTTGGCCGAACACCAAAATTTTCACTCTTTAATCTGGTTAGGGGATGAGCAGGATTATACTACGAAGTCACGCGGCCCTAAGATTTATCAGATCTTTGAGGGGAAATGGAAAATCACTGAAGTTTGTGAATCAAAGATTCGACTTCAAGAGGTTCTATAATAGATTGTTCCGAAAATTTAGGGTTTGTAGCAGTAGTTGATGCTTCGGTGACTTCTAACTCAATATTTAAGTGTAATGGACAAGTCGGGGGAGATCGTGAGGGTGATTTACTCTCAGAATGGTATTTTGATTTGGATTTACTTGCCATTCATAGTTCAGTCCCTCGTTCTAACGCCAAATATGTTGAAGGCCCCGAAAATCGGGTCTACAACAAGGGGGATACCCTCCCGGTCTAGACCTTGGTTGGCAGCTCCTTATCCGTTTGGTATAGCGGGTCCCACTGGGGATATGGGACTTGTTTCCCAATTGAGTGTGTGTGTGTGAGAAAGATGGGTATTTCTGTTCCAAATGGAATACTTCTGTTCTAATTCTAAACTAATGTTATGCTGTTGTATTCTAATAAACAGAAAAACATCAAAATTTATGCTAACCCGGGGTGTGATCTTTCTTCTATGTGATCTAAAAAGATTTAAAAAAATAACTGGTAATAAAGATCATTCAGCCATTATAAGAAAATAATTCAATAAAGATGAACTACTTCGTATAAGAAGTTAGACGAAACAATTGTGAAAAAATTATCGCATAAATGAGCTATTCATACACTAAGCATAAATAAATAGCTATCACTGTACAAAGTGCCAAATGATAACTTAGGCATCCATGCTGTAATATATAAACAACTGAAAACTGAATATCACTTTAACGCATAAGCAGAAATGGTTAAGAGATAAAATTACCATTTATAACTAGTCCTACTCATGAGCTTCAAGCAATAATTGATTTATCTCTCCTTGATTTAACATCCACTAAGAGTACAGAAGTGCAACATCAATAGCAGATATCAAATGCAAATATCAAATAAACCATGTTCCATTCATTCATCAAAACCTCCTCTGAGGGTGCAAAAGTGCATGTTTTGAGGACAAGTTTTAGATAAATTTTTGGACCCTTCTCTAAATGCATGAGAAGGGTTTAAATACTACTGACTAATCCTAAAAAAAAAAATTTACAAGATTAAAGGATGCAGTTTAAATGAATGTCCTCTTTTCAGGAAAATAAAACAAAAATAAAACTAAAATTAAACTATTTTTGTATTTGGTCTTTAAAATCACATGTATGTAGCATCTATTTAAGGAGAGTCGGCTAGCTAACTTCCGCTTTCAACTGGGCTAAGAAAACAGAATCTACAAGAGCTGGTGCCATTTTCTCGGCCGAATTTATGATGCACTTAACAGTCATCCATTGGCTATGTGGCTTTACCAAGTATGTCCAGTAACAATCCCAGTTTAACTTGCTTAGCCCTTGGATTACTTTGGCCTTTTCTTGAGCTCTCTGTTTCCAATCTGCCCCTAGTTGTTGTGCGTTTGGTATGTATCCTGGAGTGGTCTTTGCGATCAAATTTTCTCTGTGTAAATTTTCATTTACACAATCAATAAGTTTGCTAGCTGCCGTGGCTACTCCTTCTGCCGCTTGTTCTTACTCTCTGTTTTGCTCATCCCATTTGTTAAAGAGCATTTCCTTATGATTTTCATTTATTCTTGGTGCACTTGCTCTTTTACCCTCGTCGTTTTCCTGCCAAGCCAGATATTCAGTCACCCGTTTATCAATTAGATCATAGTCACTTCACAAGTCTACCACTTGATTAGTGGTTTTATCACTGATTTCACAATAATGACTCCACTGTGATATCTTTTGGCCCAATGCTTCTTGCTGTTGTAGTAATTGTTCGTTCAAGGAAATGGACTTCGTAATAGATTCTGTAAGCTTAGGGTCATCCTTGTGCATCTCTCTTAAATCTTGTAACTGCTTTCCTTTCTCATCCAAACTTTTCTGATACCCTATTTGCATTTGCTGGAAGTCCTGCTGCAACTTCTCAAGCTTTTTATGTGCCTCATTATTAGCGTGGGCTTGTTGCAATTGTTGTTGCAGTGCTAGTATATGGTCTTCCCTTTCTTTTAGAAACTGTTGTACCTCAGATGCTTTTTCAATAGTCGTGGAAGCGTATGCTCCAGCGATCTGAGATAGTTTGGTGAGATTTTCAGTAGGATTGCTAGTGGGATCTTTCCACAGGACGTCTAACTGTTCTATGTTTTGAGAGAGAATGCTTTCCAATTTCCTTTTCTTCCTCTGTCTTCTTACTACTACTTTGTGTTGTGGGCTATAAAATATATCTAGAGGAGGGATTTCTTCTACTTTTAGTACAAGCTCAGAGGATGGATAAATAGGAATATGCTCCATATCTGAGACTTCGCTAACTGTTCTTGTGACTACTTCTTTTACTATATGTGCATTGTTGACAGTTGTCTTCATGGTTTGTCCTTCAAGATTGATCAAGTTGTTGAAGGTTTCCCATTCTTTGTCTAATTCAGCTATGACTGGTGGTGCTTGGATGACGAGAGGGGGAGGATCTCTTTGCGAGGAGGCAATAACCTGCTGATGTAGAAGTTCTTTTGACTAGGTAGTATCCTTTACTGACCCTTCGCTCTTATATAATTCATTTTCAGATCTTTTAGAGTGTTCAAACATTTCTTTTTCATATTTGGACTTAGATCCATTGGTACTTGAAATTCCACTAAGGCTAACACTTGGAGTTGTTTCTCTTGAGGGTTTTAGGCATAGTTTCTCTAAAGGAATACTGGCTAGCCTTCTTTCCTTGTATGTTTTGAACCTTTGGAATTCTTCTGGAGATAGTTGCAATTGGGTTGTGTGCAGAATTTCTTCCAATGTGTTTTTCTGTTGGAATATATCATCAAATAAATCCTTTTCTCTAGAGAACACCTTTATCTTGACTGCAGTTGTAAAATTGTGGGCAATCTCATGAGGGTCAAATGGCCTTCCAGTGAATTTGAATAGCTGTAAGCACGTGATATTCTTTACTTCTGTGAAGGTGTGGCCTACATCGAATAGCGAGAAGGCCCCACAGGCTACAAGAAACTGTGGCCATATAACCTTCTTTTTGTCTTTTAATTCTTTAGTTAGGCCACCTTCCCCACAGGTTTGATAGGCGATCTTTCAGGCTAAGAGTTTATCAGGTTTATATAAAGGTAGGACATGATGGGGTGCAGAACTTCCAAATACCTTAACATAAGTAAACAATTCTTCCCCAAACCATCTTGCGACAGTGAGGATGTCTAATTCTGCTTCAGGCGAGCATCTCGGAGGATATTTATCGTAAAAAATTCTATACAAGGGAAACATAATTCCATGACAAATTTGGTAGAAGTATGGAGTGAACTGAGAATCCCATAACTCTTTGTGATAGACATGGACGGTTAAAGGGTCTTGTGTCGTCCACTTCCAACCCATAACAGGAAACTTAGAAACATAACATATTGCGTCCGTTATATATGCGGAAAGGTAAAAACGAGGATAAATTCTCTGAGCCGCAGCTCTTTTGGACTGGTAACTGACAATGGCTGTGACCAGGTTATCAGACAAAATTTTGGCCCAATCTACAATGGTGGCATTTGTGGCAGCATCCAATAATGGTAGCCACTCGGATGAGAATTTGTTGATATCTGGCATTCCAAATACTCTACAGAGCATGGCAGCAGCAAAGAAGTATGGAGAGGTAAGGGAACCAGTACTGTACATACCGTGTTTATCTTTCTTTAGCAGCTCGTCTCTCCTAGACCAGTCTTTGGTAGTTTTTGCCAGGTCCGGGTTTTCTTTTACAAATTTCTCTGTAAATTGTTTATTGTAGGTTGCCTGTGGTTCCAGTAGATGATACATGAGCTTCAAATCCTGTACAGCGAATGAACCAATGAGTCCTTGACCATGAACTTTGAACTGTCTATTTTTTATTTTTGTGCTATCCAATATACATTTGACCATGTCCATGTATGGGAGGATTCTTGGCCTTGCTCCTATCCGATGTAAAAATGAGAAAGCTAGCTCTGCAAGGGATGCTTCAGAAGAACTTTGTGAGCCTGCAACAGCCGTAACCTCCATTACTTTGGGATTCTCCTCTTCAAGCATATTATACATGCCTTCCCACGTAGCTATTCCTGCGTCTCTGTTACAAGCCGTGTCTGTATACAAAGGCGCCATTTTCTCTTCTTCAGAGCTCAGGGATTTTTTTTTTCTTTCCCATTTCAGCCTGCGTATTGCTTTGTATTGTCATCTGTTCTCCGTGCCTGCAATTCACAAGTGAAGTGGAAATGAATGACAAGGAAGGGTGATGGGAAAGTTTTAAATGCCGCAGACATACCAAATATACCACCTTACGTGAAGTGTTCTTTGAAGAGCACGCACCCATATTCTATTAATAACTGACAACTAACTCCTTTATTAGCATTTAAAGTGCATAACCATGAGTCAGCTTATGGAAACTACTTTCTTGAATAATGCGCCCGAAAGATCTGCGATTTGCGATTTGCTTCGCAACATCGCATATCGCAACATCACAGATCACAACATCATAGATCGCAACATCGTGATATCGCAATATTGCAGATCGCAACATCACAATATCATAGATCATAGGAATGTTATGTATGACAAATTTTGTTAACCTGTTCCTTGCGAGATGTGATCTTGCAATCGATGCCATAGCACATCGGCAAATTTTGAAAGTAAGTTATGCTGAATGCGATGCGATATTTGTCCATTATTGCTATCTCGCAAATGTTGGAATTGTGCTTGTAAGGTGGTATCCTGCTATCTTCTTTTCAGGATTTTTTACCTTATGATAAACTTAGATTTTAGAAGTTTCCAAAGGGGCTTCTTAAGCTTATGATGGTAACTTTATTTGCGAAAAGGAAATGTAAGAACTATTTTGATTTCCTTGGATTTTATAACTAAGGGTCCCCCCTTATTTAGTATTAACAATAATACTAAATAAGGAGGGGCGTTGTTGGTGGCCACAACAATTGGCGATTCACTTGGAAGAACCAGTTAACTCTGTATTTCTATTGAATTTTCTAAACTTCAAAACAGGAAATTTCTCAGAAAGTTAAACTTTATTATGGAAAGATAAAGTACATTATGCTCTAACCTGTTAATGACATATTGTTTCAGCTATTTTCAACTTTGATTATTTGCTCCCTCAAGTTAGTCCTTGTATTTACATCAGTCATTACTTGGTTTGTAAAGATAAAAAAAAGTCTTCTCTATAAACCAATTTTAAAATATGCTCATTTTTCATAGGTAGAGCCTCTGCTGCCAGCAGGCGTTCATAGCCTCGACAGGGTTACCTGTTACCCAGCAATGATCATGTATCCTACTTAAAGAAACCTACAACTCTCAAAGAAGAATCCACATCCACACTTATTGCTTTAATTTTCTTTTTATTCTTAAAGAACAATGTATTGGTTTGATAGCCAATTTATGACACAGTCATTCACTCGATTTATAACTTTGTTGAACAAGCTGGCTCGTGATGAGACCCCTTGCCTCTTGATTGTAACAATATTGATTCATTGCCCTGTTGTGGTATGTAGTATTTGGAAAAGTCAACAAGTTATAATATCTATGATTATGATAAGCCGGCTCGTGATGAGACCTCTCATTCTTCAAGATGAAGTGTATCCTTGGATTGTTCCTATGAAAGTTGTGATTTCCTTAGCAGAGAGGAAGTCATTGTTTTCTTTAGATAGCTCTGGATGACAATGATAGAGTTTTTGGAAGTAGCTATTCTACAAAGAATATTTATTTTGTTATTGATACCTTTCATTGCACTGATATAAAACAATTTCTTCACTGAAGGTTGTTTTCATCAAACTATATGAAGTTGAAACTAGTGTCATATCTAGGTTAGAGTTTTTAACTGTATCTTTCAATAATAAATATCAATTTACCAAAATATTTGCTATTTATACAAGCGAAAAATCAAAATCTGAAAGAGAGTTGGTGTCTTTTTCGTAAATGCCTAATGTAACCATTCACAACTGGTTTTATTATGAAAAGAAAAGTATTACTCTACAAAAAATAGAAGAATAATCCTCTATGGAAAATATTTCTTAAGAATATGTCCGTTGATAGGCAAAGAATCTCTTTTACCTGCTAAATCCTATAACACAGATGTTGATGGACCTAAGACTTCTACAATTTGAAAAGGACCAAGCCACATTCTTTGAAATTTTGTATGCTTCCCCTTTTCTTCATGTGCCTTGTCCCATTTTAAAACTAAGTCTCCCATCTGAAAATCTTTTCTGGTCATTATGTTTGAATCAAAAGAGGATTTTACCAGCGCTTGATGATGAACATGCGTTTTCTTAGCTTGTTCTCGTTGTTCTTATAATTTGATTATTTCCATTTGTCTTAGGTGTAATGAGGAAGTTGGTACTTCATCAATGTATTGAACTAGAGACAAAGAGGGAATTTCTAAGTGAGTCGGAAGAACCACTTCTTTCCCATAAACTAAATTAAAGGGAGAAGTGCATATGGAAGCTTTTCTCGTTATTTGGTCTGCCCACAAAGCGTATATTAAGGATTTATGCCAATTTTTATTATTGTGGTCTATTGTTCTTTTGATAATCCTGATTAGGTTTTTATTTGTAGACTCGGCTAACCCGTTGCCCTGTGGATAATAATTGGCCGAATATTTGAGTTTGAATCCTCTTTTAAGTGCAAATTCAGTCATTGCATTTCCAGAAAAGTATGATGCATTATCGAACATTAAAGCGAAAGGTAATCCAAACCTGGTAATTATAAATTGATCTATGAACTCAATGATATTTTCAGCATTAACCATCTTGAGTGGAACTGCTTCTACCCACTTAGTAAAATAATCTGTCGCTGTAAGGATATATCTATACTGCTTGGAAGAGTGAGTAACGATCTTACCTATTATGTCCAATCCCCATTGACTGAAGGGTTGCTCAATGTTAACTGGTTGTAGTGGTAAGAATGGCTTCTTTTGTCTCCCAGAAGTAGTTTGGCAGACTTGACATTTCCTCACGTAACTGTGCGAGTCTTTGAATAACGTGGGCAAGTAATACCCTGCGCGCAAGATTTTATGTGTAGTAGCATCTCCAGCATAGTGTCCACCTGCTGGCCCATCATGGAGTTCCTGCAAAACTTTTTCAGCTTCAGATTTCTCAAGACATCTAAGGAGAACATAATCGTAATTCATTCTAAATAGAATATCATTTATGAGCTGATATTGTTTGGCTTTCAACCTTAGAGCTCTTTTCTTAGTATGATCGAGGTGTGAAGGAGCATATTCGTTCTTAAGATAATAAATGATATCAGCGTATAATGACTCTTCATCATTTAGGCTTACCTCGTACATTTGTACCTCTATAGATGGAATTTCAGAAATTTGTGACGCTCCAACCATCATTTTGCAAAAGCCTTGATCTCTTACAATGTTTGCTGGTTTAATTTCTATGTCATATTCTTGTAAGGCAGTTACCCAATTGGCCCTCTTCTCACCCACATCCTTTTGTACTAGAAAAATCCTTACCACTGGAAACAGTACTATAATTTTAGTATGGGTTTTGAGTAGAAAAGGTCTGAAGTATTTGATTGCTTTGAAAACAACATAAGCCTGTTTCTCCACATCTGAGTAATTTAATTCAGCACCCTGCAAATTTGAACTGAAAAAACAATTGGTGCTTCCGCCTTTTCTTGATTCATTTGAGTGAATATCCCAACATATGACCTATCTGAGGCAAATGTGTATAAAATAAAAGGCTCTAAAAAATTCGGAGTTGCTAAAGATGGAGCATGAATAATAGCTTGTTTGATCAGGTTGAACGCTTCATGTTCATCTTGGCCCCATTTAAAATTAGAGTTCTTTTTTATCATCGTTTGTAAAGGGGATACGATTCATGAAAAATCTGGAACAAATCTCTCTTTACAAAATTGATTTGACCAAGGAAGGATTGCATGGCTTTTTTGTTATGGGGTAGGGATATTTCAGAAATTCTTTGATTCTGTCAGAGTCAATGTGAATTCTAGATTTTGACACTACGAATTCTAGAAGTTTCCCTTCACTTAATGCGAAAAAATATTTCTTTTGGTTAAGTAAAATTCTATACCTTAAACATC
>APFE030232140.1:0-22432 GCA_000404065.3 Pinus taeda | reverse complement strand
GATGAAATAAAGAGGTTTCACAGTCCTCTTTCCTTAGCTGCACCTTATCACACATCTTACTCAAACTGCGAAACAAATCGAAAGGAATGTCTATGGAGACTTTCCCGGTGAAATGAAAGAGCAATTTAAAATGGTAAGAATAGACCTTATTGTACATTCCTTCACAGGTCAAATATTTCTGTATGCAGGTGAGAAGAAGAGCATAATGTTCCTTGACATAATCTCTAGGCACTGCTTTTGTTAAGTCTTCATTTACATATGCCTCCTTTAAAAACTCCTTACAAGGATTCATATCAAACTTAAAATTTTTAAACCATTCTTCCCGTCCTCTTAGGATCTCTGTTACAGCAGCTATTACTTCTGGAGAAACCTGTACTTCTAGCATAGCTATCTTTGAATTTAAAGTAGTGAAGTTTAGCGCAAATTCCTTAGTTACCTGTGCATGTCCTCCTTGTAGCTTTTTGCAAAAGTTCCAGCACCCGGCATCTTTGAACGCTTTCTTCATGCCTTCATCCCTCAACGCTATGTCCAGGCCTTTAGGTTCAGTCCTCTAACATTTACCGGATCTGTGCTCTTTTCTCTCCATTTTCCCCTTCAAGATCTTCACACACAAAGTCTAACAGCTCCGGTCGAAATGGTGATTCAGCTCCTTTTTTAATTCAGCCTTGCTTGTAATCAGGCTCGCTTGAAATCAGCCTTGCTTGAAATTCAAATTGAAACACTTCAATACATAATCAAGTAGACTTGTCACTCATGCAACACTTACGACCATCATTAAGGTCTATGCACGATAAAATCTCTTGGGAATGATATTTTCTGTGCATATAAACAGTCTATTGGTGGAGTAGTGGCTAATGAGCGTTTCAAACATGATAGAAGAGGTACACAAACTGACATGAGTAGCCACAATTTATGACTCACCCACGGACTTGACATTTCGGGAAAGATTCACTGCGAAATGCACGAATCCGTGATTTCGCAGCGCTGTTAGTTATAAATTTTAATGATGCGCTGCGAAACTGCCTAATCATGACGCACTGCGAAACTGCTAAACCATGATTGCGCTGCAAAACTGGCAAATGAGATTACGCTGCGAAATCACTAGAAGACATGGTGACTCGGATAAGACAAGACATGACTATGGAACAATGATGGGCGGAGGAGAACCAATAGGAGTCGAGTATGTTTTGAGTTAAAACTTTTAAAACTCCAAATCCTATGTGAGAAAAATAAAATGAAATCAACTTTAACACAGGCCTTTGTCATCAGACTAGGACAGACAATTATATGCATCAAACTTTTAGTTCTAAGTGATAACACATCTGATAGTACAATGTCCCTCATCTAATCTCAACTGGGTCTCTATTTGAAGTGCCATGCATCAGTTATCCATGAGAAAATACTCAGTTATCTAAAATAATAGTTGTCACATGCATGCAAGCATTAACAAACTATATTTTATTATTTTAACAACTTGTTAAAATAATCGAACTGGACTTGACTAGTTAGAACTAAGTCAACTGATTCTCTCATTATAGAACTCATACTTAATTCCTCAATTAGTGGAGAGAATAAAGGATAAATTCCTCAATCAGTGGGACAACTAATTTCATGTTCTCACAAAGACCTCAAGTTTAATTTTTACAACTAATTAACTCATGGAGATTAATTAGTTAATATTTTAAACTACTGTTAAGACCAAATTTGATTTTACTTCCTATAAATAGACTAGGGACTGCTATAAATAGGAAGGGACCTAGAAATGCTATTTTTAAAACTTTCTATTTTTAACAGTTTCACCTCTCACCCAAGGTGGCTAATGACCTCACTGGCCAAACTGCTATTTTTAGAGATGCTATTTTTAGGAGTTCTATCTTTAGCACATTCTAAATTTAGCATTTCTTGTTGCACACTTTTCAACATAAACAAGAGAGGAAGATATACTATGACATGATCCGATCTCCTAGATATCATCAAGGTAGTGGGGATGACTATGAAAGACAAACTCATAACTCAACACATCCTACAGGGGCTATAGGTTACTCAGAGACTAAGTAACCACCCAAGGTGGCGAAAACATAAGTTGGACACCCTTTTCTTTGACTCGAGTTGGCAACCACTCCCACAACAATCCATCAATGTGGATCAAAGCCTCCAACTACATGCATAAGCTTGCATCCATGTAGTTGCAACCTAAAATGCATAGTTAAGATCATGTTGTCCCAAATTCTGAGCCTAATTTCCAGGTTAGCCTCCATACCACTTGCCACAACTTAGTGAGACTTTCCATAATTAATAATGACATCAGGACTCTCTTTCATCCAATCACCCCCATGCCATATTCTATATGTGAATGTTGGATCTCACGGAATAAATCAAAGAAGACCAAACCATGGCTTCCATAGGCCAAAAAAACTCAACCATCAACCATTGATTCCACCTCACGGTCAAACATCACTCACACCAACCAGATCGATCTTTACCCAAGCCATACAGGGCTCTAGAGAATTTTTTCCAACCACAACTCTAGGAACTAATAACTCAATCCACAACCTTCCAAGGCTCCAAAGCGTTTGTCCAACCAAGGTTGCATGACTAGTAACTCAATCCACTAAGGGATCAAGAGTGTTTTTCCAACCAAGGTTCTAGGACTAGTAACTCAACCCAAGTTGTTCTATGGCTCTAAGGAGTTTGTTCCAACCAACAGCTTGAGAAACTAGTAACTCAACCCACATCCATAAGGAACCAAATCACCAATTAGAAACAACAAATGAAAAACCCACAACACTATGGATATCCAAGAAATTGCAAGGCTAGGAGAAACCATTGTCAATCTATGCAATCCTCCATTCCACTGACAAATCATAACCAAATAACCACATGCACATACCATGCATGCCAAAACTAGCAAAGAAATCATACATGAAAATCGATACCTGCAAGGAAATCCCATTGCAGTTGTTTATCCCATTGTCCCCTTGCACTTTCCTGCTTTTCCTTTTCCTTCTTTCTCCAAATCCAATGAAAACTAGAGTGCTCCAAGCATACTCCAACAATGCTCCAAGATTTCTCTAAATGTGGAAGAGTATGAGAGATAGGGAATAGAGAAAGCTCCAAAAATGAACTAACAAAAGCTATGAACTAATCCTTATAAGCTTTTTTATCATTCAAGCATCTACTTTCTTCATTTTCCCTTAATTTTCCTTCAATTTTCCCTCTTTTTTTTATTAATATCCTCAATGCATTGACTAATATTTTTTTTTTTAAGGATCAAGCCAATTAAGTTTGATAAATTTAGACTAGTTATGATAGTTCCATTACTGGCAGGGCCATTTTTCCATTTGGCTTTTAAAATAGGAATAATTAAAGTTCTAGGGAATTTATGGTTAATATTTTATTGGAAATTTGTCTAACATACAACATAAGAGTCAAGGTCCCAATTTTTATGATCTTAACTTGGTACTTATAATGTCTTTAAGTATTCCATTCACAAGATGCTTAATAGCATGTTTTATCTCATTTTCCAAGAAAACTTTCATGTACAAATGATTCACTTCTTACTAATATAAGAAAAAACATGAACATGCAACAATTTTACATGAGGAAATGAAAAAATTTATCGAACTCTTACTTACATATATACTATTATTTTTTCTTTGAAATATATACTTCCACTTAAAAACAAAGGTATTATATGAGGAAATGAAAAAATTTATCGAACTCTTACTTACATATATACTATTATTTTTTCTTTGAAATATATACTTCCACTTAAAAACAAAGGTATTATAGATGATTATTTATATAATTCCTCCCCTAAAGTTGTAGTTGGTCAATTATGTATGACTATCTAGATGTCTAGACAAAGGTAGTTTTGGAGGCCAATCCCCTTAAAGGGACAAAAATAATTGTAAGAAAAAAATATCTTTCTAAACCTTCATATTAATTTTTTTTCTTCTTTTTTTTGTGGAAAATCTTGCGAAGAAATCTCCATCCACTTCCTAGTATGTAGAGTAAACTTATTGATGATTATTAGAATGCCTAACTTGGTACGGACATTGAGTAAGACATGTAATAAATGTATAAAACCTACGATATTGACCCCAAAACCTTTTATATATTCAACTAAAATGCTGAACCATTTAAACTAACCCAATAAATTACATAACTAGCACAACCACATTAGTAAATGTGGTTGATATGCATTGATATGCTTATAGCAGCCACTTTAACAATTATTAGATGTATAAGATATATTTATTATTAACATTACTATTAATATTAATTATAATTACAAAGCAAGAAGTCTAGTATGCGTGGGGCTTAGTATAAAGGACAAACAATCTGGCTGAAATGTATAGACTATTTCTTGATCCTCAATTAACTCAACAGATGTGTATGAAATTGTGATCATTGGAGACTCCCTCATCATTATTCAACATCTCCTCAAGGGACATTTTCCTTAAAAAAAACCTATCTTAGCCTTCTTCTATGCACGATCACATGTCTTCTAATCTCTTTTTCATATAAGTCTTTGCACCACATTTTGTGACGTCAAAATACAACATTGGTTGTACAAGCAAATAAAGTGTGTCTCCTCGAAGGAGGGAAATTTGTGATTAATGGTGTTCCAAGCGTGAAATTATTCCATGAATCTTTATATATTTGTATTCTCTCGTCCCTTCATTTTGAATCTAGACAATAATTTGAAATGAGAATACAATAAAAAGTTGACCCCCTCGCTAAAATTCTTATCCCATTTCACTACGATAGGCGACCTCAAATCAAATGGCATCACGTTATAATCATCAAGCTGAAGCTGGTTGGTAGTACACATGCTCTTCATGAACCCTCCCTCTCCATCCATGTGGATCAATCTAAAGAGGGGTTGCTCTTCGAAAAAAATAATCATTGCTCTAACTTTTAAGAGGGATGTATCATTTATTGCAATTAAAGGCTGATTCCAAATCTAGAGCATGTGAAATCCTTTCTTGCAAGAAGTTTAGACATGAGCGAATTTATTTTGGAGTAATTCCATAAAAATTACCTCAATCTCTAGTTTTCGAAGCAACTTAGTCGTCTGGGAGTCCGGTGGGTTATCTTTTCCTATTCTCTTCACAAGGGTGAAGGGAATCAGGTCGACGCCTTACTTTATATTCTCAGTGCCTAAAGAAAATTTCTCTTCATTTCTTAGTGTTTCCCATCAATTCGAGCAATGGTTATATTGGTTCACTTGGTATTTCAACAGGAAGGTCGCCATCTTGGAGGCTACTTGGGTACAAAGTGTTTGAAAGTAACTTAGTGCTCATTTCCAATGACTCTCTCATCAGTGGTATGGTATTCTTTGGCGTCTTCTAAATTTTCAATATTTTCTTTAAAATATAGAGTGACCTTAGAGTTAGAAACATGGTAAAAAATGAAGACAAGGCTCTTCTCGCATGCATCAAACCGAACTCTCTCTGAGTTAATTGGTTATCCTCAATTGGATCATGGTGTCTTTCTACTTTGGATGATGATATCAAAAGTATATTATACAATGCTTTCCCTAAATAACTCCACAATATTTGTTTCCCATTACTCCTCCTCCTATAGTACACTCCTCCTTCTACACTCTTTGATTGTTAAGTTCACATTCTCTTTATTCATTGTTGCAACCTTCTCCTTCTCCCTTCAACATTTTGGAAGCTACTAGCGGCACTACTTGCTCAGAGGTTGGATTCGACTAATATCTTTTGTGATAATTAGAGTTGCATAAATATTTATGAGAATATAGTGTTTCATGATGGGTTGAACCACATTGACATAAAATAACACTTCATTAAAGATTGTGTACAATGTGGATCATTTTGGGTATAATATGTTTCCATAGATCAATAGGTTGCATATATTCTAATGAAGGCCTTGGGTGAAGCAAGGTTTATTTTCTTTAAGGATAAGCTGGGACTAGTGGAGAAAAACTTCCTTGTTAAGAGGGAGTTTTAATATTTGTACCTAAGACATGTTTTATAGTCTCAAATGGTGTCTATGGGATTGTGGAACACAAGTGGATTAGTTATCTTCAATACCCAAAAAACATTTCTAAGTGAAATTCCTTAATTAGAATTAATTGGTCAGTTTTAAATATTTTCCTAAGTCTAAGTTAGGGAATTGAGTTAATTAGCTAGGACTAATTGAGATAATTGATTCTACTCTAGAGAACTCAAGAAAAGTTATTTTTAGAAGTTGATATGATCTTAGCCATCATTTGGAGTTAAATCTTGGTCGTTGATTCATCAATGAGAGATTATAAGAGGAGATCAGTGGGGTTTTTGGAAATCAATTCGAACAAGAACAATCGTAGTAATACCAAGGGAGCAATGACAGTGTGGTAGACACAAACAATAGGGATCAATAGTGATTGAGATCAATTTTCCAAATAAGTATTCTTCACAGTGATTTCTAGATTCTCAACGATAGAGGTAGATCACTTTATTTGTAGAGGTCGAGTTTCTCCATCCAATGTGAATTGATTCAAAGAGGCTAAGTTGCTAGACCAAGTGAGAAATTTCCAAAGTGATTGATTTGCACAAAGAATTTGAGTTTGCCAGTGAAGTCTGAAATTCTAGTGGAGGTCCCATTATTGTCCCAAACAATGTGAGCTTCTAGAGAGGTCAAATTATTTGCCAAAAATGCACAAGTTGGATAGATTAAGGGTCACAAAGAAAGGAAAAATTGATTTAGAGGGGATGAAGTTACTTCTAGGGGTTTGAGTCAGCTTACAAAAGTGAAGAAATTAATTTGTCGGAAGTTTGTTGTTACACGCCAAACAATTGATGTATATTTCTATTATAGATCTCTAGGTAAATAATAAAATCCTCATTTGTGGAACTGGTTTTCCCTTTGGGGTTTTTTCCGAGGACTATTTTGTTTGAAAATAGAAGTGTCAATTTTTTATGTGTGTTATGTTCTTAGTTACTGTGATTATTTATTGGTGAAATTATATTTGTGTTTTAATTCGATATTTGCCATAATTTATTTATAGAAGATAAGTAATCTACAAAGAGAGAAGATTAGTATAAACCAATGACTACAATAGGAGTTCATAGATTACTCCCTATGAGGTAAGTAATATAGGTAATTAAGAATTTTATAACTGAATTTTTTTAGATGCACTAGTTATATCTGTGTGTTTAACTGAATGAGAAATAATATGGATGGCATAAGTGTAAATTGCATCATGTTTGAATTTCATGATGATGCCTTACATTTATATAGAATTGATCATCTAGTGAAAAAGAAACTTTTGAAGAGTAATGTTGTTATATTTTATGAAAAAGCATGGTTGGTGGAGTGGGAAACGTGTTGTTTAGAAGCTTGTTTCAATATTTAGATTTCATGTTGATTTTTTTGGAACCATGAACATTGATATGAGAATTCACCCCATATATTTTATAGATGGAAGAAGTTATTGAAAACAAGAAAATAAACGTTGTAGAAGGGTTAAATACTAAACACATTTAATTTAAGAAAATAGAGAATATAATCCACATTTTTTGGGGGATCCTAGCCACCATAATCTTTGACGAAGAAACATACAGGAAGGCACTTCTTTCATCAACAGAGCAAGTTCCGATCAAGAGAAAGCTCCGCTACTGCTGGCATATTATCATCATTCTTAGGTGCAGTTGAAACAATAGGAGAATCAGAGGAAGGACACCCATATCTAAGGAGAATGAAATCTACAAGATCAAAAGAACCACCATATCACCGGAAGATGGGAGTAGTTGCCATGTGCCATCAATATCAATGAAATCAACTCATTTTAAAACCATCATAATAATTAATATACTGATTATGAATATGAATCATTATTTTAATTTAAATAGAAAAATAAATATATATATATATATATATATAGTATTTTTAATTATAAATTTATTAATTAAATTTATTAAATTTTAATAAATTTATTTACGATTTATTTTTATTATTTTTTTATTAAATCACATTCAAATGTTATACTCGTTTATAAATACTATAACATCTTTGTATTATTAGTCTCGGGAAAAAAATTTAGCTATAAAATAAAAGAAATATTACAAAAAAAATCTTATTTTAAATAATTAAATAAATTTAATAATTAATATTTATTTAATCACTATATCTATAATTAGCGATGACTCTATAATTATATCATGTTTACAACTTATGATCACAATAAACATAGATTTCATAGCATAAAATTAGAAAATTAGAAAATTATTAGTAATCTTATGACAAAAGAATGGATTTTTTTACACTCTCAAAAGTCCTTGGCTATCAACTCTTGTGAACACAACTATCCTAAAACCGTATCATATGATTGCTATGGAAAATAATAATTATTAATCATTATATCTATGTTTAGTGGTAATCATGTGACCACATCAAGATTCCATCTTATGGTTACAATAGACTTAGTTCTCACAACTCAAAATTATTAATGTATTCTTTTAATAAAGAAATGGATTTCTTTACAAGAAATTGAATGCTATAATATGGTCAGTAATATTAAGGCAGTAAAACCAACCCAAAACATTCCTTTAAAATTTATTTGACAAAACAAAAGATATTATTGAAAGAAGTGGTTATATCAAAATTAAAATTAGAAGAAAGAATAATTTTTTAAAAGTGTAATTTAATTCAAAAATAGTTTTTGCCATGTTTTCGAGGTAATTTTGTTAAAATTTAATAGAGATTTTCGAAAATCACCGGTTTAAATTATGTAATTTGTATTTTAATATTAAATATATTTAAAAAATTCAAAAACAAATTTTAAACCCTACAAAATCACAATATCCAAAAATGTATTATCAAATGGAAAATCCATTTTGCCTATTAATTAATTAAATCGTTTTTAAAATAATTATTAAAATAATTCTATAATTTTTTAAAAGAATGTATGATATGTTTCTCACCTCTTAACCATGTAGAGGTTTTCATCCGTTGGAAAAAAATACCATTAATCCTATAAACAAACATATAATTTAATATCAACATGAACATATCACTTTAATTGAATACAATTTCGAATCATTATAATTCAATGACTTATATAATCATTCGAATCTTGTTCTTGTTATCACTGTCGCATGTATGGTATTATATATTTAATTTTGTTTTATTGTTCGTTATTGTCCCAATATTTTTATTATTTATTTATTTATAATTTAATATCGTAAATTAAATTTTTGTTAATTTTTATAATTATTTAAATTTTTATCTGTAAAGTGATTAGTTTAAAGTTTATTATTGATTAAGGTTTATTATTTATTGTTTAGTAATTTTTTTAATTTAATTTATTGATTTTGTTTTTTCATTTTTTCTATATTTTTATTTTCATCCATTATAGATTTTCTCCATATTTTTAATTTAATATAGTTTATTATTATTTAAAAATATATTTTAATTATATATATATATAATATATTATATTTATATATATAGGATATATATTAATATAAACCATCTAATTAATTATATTTATTATTCTTTTTAATATTAATAATACATCTTTTATTAATTGTTTTTATTTTTGTAATGAAAATTTTATGTTTTATTTTTTTAATTTAATTAATCACATTTTAAACTAAGAAAAATAAAGACTAGAAATTATGTAACCCATTACTTATAAAAAAAATGCTCATTAAAACAATCAATCATAATAAAATTAATTATTACTCTTTAAACGATCCTAAAATTAAATTAGGATCTATTATCATTGAATCTACAAATTGTTTTTACTCATCATATAATATATATGTATATATAACAATACTTTTATGCAAAGAATAATTATGCTGTTGCATGGAAGACATTGAAGTGGAACTTTTGACCACTTCAAGGATAACAAACTAAGGAAAAAAATGTATGGGAGTTAGGTAACATTTGGCATTTAATTCTTTAAAAAATTATGATACATATATCATCTAACATATTTGATTAATATGATCACATTTTGTTAATGGATAGATGTGAAGGGATAATAGGGATCTAACACATATTTTATGAACAAATATTAATTTCGTTGTATTTCGTTGTGGATTTTATTGAAGGGGATATATTTTATTAGTTAGGGAGTTGTTTTTAATGTGATTTTTTGGACTTTTTGGTGTTGCAATTTGGTGTAAATATTTGAGGTGAAATCTTGATTTGTGTTATTTAAACTCATTTTTTGACTTCATATAGCTTGTTACATTAAGAATAACATCTCTCCCCATGCTAGGATTTATAAAAACAACCCTTACAACCAATATAGTTGGATAGAAATTACTGACATTTATGACAAAAATACCTACATAGAAATTTGTTTTTCCCCCCTATCAATTCTAACTTCTATAAGAAAAATAATCTAGATAAAAGTAGTCCTTACAATGGTTTAGAGAATGATATTTCTAGCCTAAGGAATGAAGGCGATATCGTTTTAATGGGCGACTTTAATGCTCAAACTTCAAGCAACCAAGCTATTCTTCTAAGCAATCATTCCAACCCTCATCCTCTTTGGTTAGACGAAGACCTTCCTCTGGCTAGCTGGTACAAAAGGAGCTCTGAAGACCTCGGGGAGAATTTGTTTCGGTCAGAGCTAGTCAAGCTCTGTAGTGCTCATGATCTCATAATTTGCAATAGTCTAAAGAAGTGGTCGAATTCTAGCTAGATGACCTGCATCCATGGGCTTGGTAGTAGTGTGGTAGACTATGTTATCTTCAATCTCCCTCTATTCAATGAAATAACAAATTTTGACATCTTAAACGACCACGAACCTAACTCTCATCATAGTCCTTTACTTATAACTCTCAAGTTTGTCATGCATAGAGGTCCCATAGAAGATAATCCTTATATCCAAAAGAAGTTAATCTTTTATAGAAATAAAAAGGATCTCTTTCTAAATGAATTAAAAGATAATTTTCTTCCTTTATCTAGTATAGAAAACATGGAAGATCTCTATCATAATTTTACTACAACCCTCTCATATTCTATTAACAAGTTCTCAATTGAAGTTTCAAGTAATAAAATAAATAGCAAACCAACCCATGGTATGACAAAGATTGTAAAAGTGCGAGGAGAGTAATTATGGAAGTTGTTGATGAATCTCTTAAAATTGGCAAGATAAAAATATGCAAAGCCCTAACTAAAAGGAAAAAAGGTAGTATATTCATAAATAACAAGAGAATCTCTTACACCTCTCTAAGATAGCTCCTATGAAATTTTGGAGCAAATTCTAACTAGGAAAACTAAAGATAATAATAAAATTGCTTTACATGACTGGAATTCCTATCTTTAAAAGTTTTATGAATCTCCAAATGTCATGGATAACTTTGAAACCCTGCTCACAACGAAAGAAGTTTTCTCATTAGAAGACATTGATTTTGGGGTTAATCGATTGGCTAATGGGAAGGCTAAAGACAATGAATGTTACTAGGCAGAAATCTTAAAATTGGAGGTCATGTCCTCATCCCCCACATTCACAAGCTTTTCAATCAAGCGGTCAAGCAAAGGTTCCCTAAACCATGGACTCAAAGCCTCATTATCATTATTTTTAAAAGTGGGGATACAAATAACCCCTCTAATTATCAGACAATTATGATTAACCCTCTCCTAGCCAAGTTATATGATATTATTATGGAAAGGAAGTTGAGCATATGGCTTGAAAGTGAAGGTAAGCGGGCTAAAGGCCAAGTTGGTTTTAGAAAGAAACACTCAACAAAAAACCACCTCATTACGCTTAGGATCATTGTGGAGGAGTGTCGCAATGATAAATCCAATCTCTTTTGTTGCATTGTGGATTTTAGAAAGGCTTTTGATACAGTTCCTAGAAACAACCTTTGGAACAGATTAGAAGAGCTGAAGGTTCATTTTTAGTTGATAGCTACTGCTATAAGGTTATACGAGAATGTAATTGCCAATTTAAAGAGCAATGAGGGGTGGTCGAAGGATATTAAGTGTAATATCGGAGTTAAACAAGGTTTCCCCCTCTCCCCTACCTTATTTTGCATTTACATCGACAAGCTAAAAGGTTGTTTAGAGGAAACGGGATGTGCTGGCACGATCTTAGCTGGGATAGTCATCATCGTTCCTCTTTATGCTGATGATGTTGTTCTTCTTACAAGGTGCCCATCTGGTATTGATAAGAAACTTATACTTCTTAAGGATTTATGCTCTACCATGGGTAGGATTGTTAACACTGACAAAACAAAAGTTATGATTATCAAATCCAAGAAGGACACTTATGCTAATTTTATGTATGACAATAGTAACTTGTAGGACATGTCTCCCTACAAGTACCTAGGAATTGATATTCATCACAAGCTCAACTGGAACTATAGCATTGAGAAAAGGATTAATGGGGGATGAAAAGCTTATTTTGGTCTTGAAAATAATTGTAAAACGACAAACCTCATAATGTGGGATAGAATGAAGTTCCTCTTTGAAACTTTAGTCACTCTGATTATCTTATATGGATGTGAGGTTTGGGGTTGTAGCATCTCTAGAGAATCCCAGAGAATGATTGAGCAAATCCAGAAGCATTTTATAACGTATAACCTCAAAATTGAAAGCAACAAAGCCTATCCTATTCTCCTTATAGAAGTGGTTATTTCCCCTATCAAGGGCCTAGCTATGACTAGGCTTTTGTTGTACAAGCATAAGCTCAATAACATAGAAGACCATAGACTTCTTAAGCTAGCTTTAAATTCTAGCCAAAACCACCTAAGGCTCAAATGAGGTTGGTATAAAGAAAACATGGCCTGGTTAAACCATTGGGAGATCAACGAGAATGTTGCATTTCAAAACATTAATAACATTAAAAATATTGTTACTTCTAAGTTCAAAGAAAAAATGTGGTGTGAGAAAGATTTAGCAGCTAAAAGAAAATTAAGATATTATAAGGAGGTCATCAACCCTAGCCTAGAAGATCAAAAGTATCTCTCTGTTTTAACTAGCTCAAAGAAGAAAATTAATATAGGCAAGATTAGAACGAATTCTCATGAGCTCCATAGTAAAACAGGTTGTTGGAAAGTTCGTAAAACACCATGGATGGAGAGGTTATGCCATCTCTGTGAGAATACAAACATCGAGGATGAAAATCACTTCCTCTTAGAGTGCCCCACATACAACCACATTAGATCTCATTTTCAAAATCTTTGTTGCAATACTGACATTCCTAGACTTTTACGTTGTCAAAATTACAGTGAGCTTGGGAGGCTTCTCTCCAAGCTTTTTGAGCATAGGAATAAAATCTTAAATCAAACTAAATAATTCGTTTCTTTAGGTCGGATAGACCAAAGTTCGGTCTCAATGGATGTTAACCATCATCATCATCATTATCATAAAAAAAAATTACATTAAAGTTATAATACTATTTTTTTTATATTTTAAATTATCAACATTATAGTATTTGTTGGGATATTTTTTGGTACTTATTACATGGTATTTTGTCGACGCTTTTGGAACCAACTAGTGTGGTTCATCATGACAAGATGCCACGATGACTAGTTAGTTCAAAATACCTTGACAAAATACTTTGGATATGATTAATAATGATAACGAAACCCTAAATTCGAAAATTCAATTTTAATATAAAGCATATTTATGTAATGATTATACATGTTTAGTTTTTGAAACAAGTTTTTGGCATGGAAAGAAAGCAAGTGGGAGACAACTAAATTTGATTTCGTTTCACATTTATAAATTTATTCAAACACCAAAAACAATTAGTACCATAAAATTTGTAGTATATATAATGTAATGGGAGATCAAAAAGAATGATGCTTTGCAAAACATTAATAATATTAAAAATATTGTTACTTCTAAATTCAAAAGAAAATATGGTGTGAGAAAGATTTAACAATGATGAATAAATAAATAATACATCTTAAACTAAATAAATAAATAAATATAAATAATAGAATTGCTGGCCATTGTTTATAGGGTTATTGATATGTAATTGAAAACTATGAGAGGACCCCAATTACGTGGACGAAATCTGATGAAATTGGCCGCTTGAAGGGTACAAATATAAATATAAAATAGTAGCGGTGGATAAGGTCATATTAATTAAAATTAGTCAACTATTTCTTTTTATTCGATCTGCCGTTGACGTTTTATAATACTCTTGGTCAACTATTGGTTTTATCCAATTGCGACCATTACATTTCTGCATCACGATTAATATAATTTCTTCTGAAACCTAATATTGGTTGGTTACTTCTTTAGAAGATTCTTATTTTAATTATTATAAATATAGGTAACGACATTGCAAGCAAAATTCACTCAATGATTCCCTTTTTTAAAAAATGATATATTGATCCGCATTTTAAATTTTTTAATAATAGAGTAAAAATGAAGATATCACAATACAAAATAGTGAGAGTTAAAAGAAATGAAATTGAACAAGGTCGTATAATTAATTATGCCGCTAGTTTAATTATTAAACATTTAATGGTATGAAATAATTCTAATATTTAAACAAAATTACTATGAAGTAAATCTACATGCTAAACCATATTAAAGTATTCATAAATACGTGAGTTTTTTTTTCTAAATTTAGAGAGCATAATAGAAATTTGCATTTCAAGTGCTTGAGTTGGAAGCATGAGCATTTGACTGAACATAATTCGATGTCTATATATCTATTTAATTTTTAAATAAATAACATTTGATGTGAATGATTACAATAGTTAACTTTTCTGGGTAACAAGAAAGTGAAAAAAAAATCAAAGAACTTTTCAAACAATTTCCATGCTTTTTCAGATATAGATTATATATATGCTAAAATCATGTCAATTCTTTTCGAACAATTTCCATGTTTTGTCAAGTATAAATTATATATATGCTGAAATCATGTCAATTTATTGAGGTAATTTTTGCAGATGGATAAGATTACTGAGGTAGAACAAGAAAGATTGAAAAAGGAAGCAATTATTTTAAAATAGGTGGTAGAAAATAATTTTGTGAAAGTAAGAATTTGATTTATTTATTTATTTTTAATTTAAAGAGTATAGTAGAAATTTGCATTAGAAATGTTCGAAAGAAAACTTCCTTTAAATGAGAATGTAAATATGTTTTAAAGATAATGAAGAAATATAATCTAAAAAATTACAATACTTTGACTAAACAAAATTAAGTCTTTATCAATCTATATAATCCGTTAATTAGCAACATCTACAGACATCTATTGTAAAAATAAAATATATGAAGGAATTTTGCGAAAGTAAGAGTCTGAATCACAATACTTTGACTAAACATAATTAAGTCCTTATACATATATTTAATCCATTAATATGTGATTCCTGTGAATGGGTAGAATAATTAATTTTTAAGATTAAAAGAAAGTGATATTGAAGGATAACAAGAAACAAAAAATTGCAGACAGCTTTTCAAAACATTTATGTAATTTAAAAAGTAAAAATATTGTTATGGTAATATTACTATCAACAAAATATATATATATATTTTGTGTGACATGCATGTTTTTTAAGTATAAATGTTCTTTTGGATGAACATAATAATGTTGATTCTTCACATTTATGCAATTTAAAAAGTAAAAAAATTGTTATGGTAATATCACTATCAACAAAAAAATAATTCTTTTGTTTGAAGTATAAATGTTTTTTGTGGATGAACATAATAACGGTCATTTTTCTTTGAGCATTGACATTTAAGATCTATAATAATTCATAGTATTGTTTATGAACTTTGATCATCCCTACATGAGGAAAAATAATACAAAGAGCTTATTGATGTTTGCATAAATAGAAAATTGTAGCGTTTTGTTATATTACTAAAAACTAAAGGTTAAAGAATGAGAATGATATATGAGAAGATAAGATAAACTTGCTACTTGGAGCTTTGGCTCATTCTATTTTCCTTGTTATTGTTGTCAATATCGAGAATCTCATTGTTGCCATTGAGAATTAAAAAACCATGAATCTCTAAATTGCGCAACATATAAATTGTTGTTGTTATTTTTTGCAGATATTCTTGGTAAGATGTTTGAGCTAATTCAAGCAATAGTTCCTTTAGAACTAGCAAGTTTCTAAGGCAACATTGTACGGTGTTGTTATCGGGAGTTCTTATAATGCAGTTGATAAAATATAGGAGAAAAAGGGTGTTTTGTTTGCATTTAACGCAAAATATTAACATATCTTATACCATTGCAGATGATGACATTGGGAAATTGTGAAGTGCAGAGACATGTTCAAATGGTGTAGAATATGCACTTGGAACCACAATTATTCCTTGCACCTATTAGATTAGAAGAGTTGTCAACAAATGTATAATGAAAAAAAAAAAATTTGAATGAAAGATAAATAGATTAATGGATATGTACTTCCCTAGATTTGTCCCAATTACTTTTTTGAGGTCTTATTGTATCTCTATATTCAAATGTGTGATGAATGTGGCATTTGTTACATGGAATGTTTTTTCCTTGAGGTATTTTACTTTTGTTATTCTTTTAAAGAGCATATTTGGCATATCTTCATTTTGTAGTTTTTGTTCCATTTCATTGTAGATAGGCACAAAATTCTCAAATAGTTGTAGTTGTGATATAAAGTACCAAAAAAATGTAATTATTGACATCACATACAAACAATAAGCTAAAATGCATAGCACTAAATGGTGAGTGGCGCAAGGGTGAGCATGTTACCGATGCCTTATCATCTTCAGATATTCCATCTCTAATTTGCAGTTTATAGTGCATTCCAACATTTTGAGCTTTTGTTAGGAGTGTTGCAAGTATTCCTATTGGGAATGTTTCTATGATTTCTCCCAATTGTTTTATTATTTCATTGGGAACAAATTTGTATTATGTACAAACTAGTTCAAATTATATTACAATGCTTGTATTTTCTAGCAACAAAATGTGATCATAGTCGCCATAATCATAGTTTGTTTTTGTTACAATTTGGAAATTTGTGACTGCTATTCCTTTTCCTGGAAAGATCTTTTGATTGTGTTGTTGGATGAGGTCACTTGGAACAACCATTGTGATTATCATCAATCATTTTTTTATCAGTTAAATCAACACACAATATTTGAGGCATTTTTGTTGCTTTGTCCAAAAACGTGTTGTAGAAAACAAAGACATCCGCATGAAACAATTTTCGAGATTTATGGATTTTCAGTTCCTTAATTGATATTGGAAGGGTTAACAATGGATTTGGGTTGTGTATAAATCAAGAAAATTAGATTCAATTACAAGGAGACAGTGTTGATATGTGCATTGCAAATGTGAAAAATGCAAATAAGCGATAAGCATAGATTGACTTGCCTTGCAATTTTTTTTTGTTGTTCTGATGATATATTATATTGTTGCTCAATTTTATAAAGTATTTGTTGCATTGCAAACAATAATATATGAAAAAATGTAGTTAGTGACAATGGATACATGGAAACCAATTTATATATGAAAATAAGGAACCGAAAGTATTTGTAAATACTTTCCTTTTCTGTTTTTGGTCCTTATAGTTTTGATCTATTTTTCTTCTATAGCAGAAAGGAGATTGAATTAGAATATTATTTTCTTATGGATGCAATGGATGATTCACAATAACATTTATAAATTCAAGCTTAAATGGAGAAAAAAAGGGAAAAAATGATTTAATTGTAAATATGGAAAGAGTTCAAAATATTTTATGATTCATTTGCATGTATATGGTTCATTATGAGACAAATTGTATCATGATCTCACCAATATATATCTAGCTTTTATATCTTGTCATTGTATGTTATGTTAAACCATACATGATCAATGAGCTATGTGGGCACATAGTTACTTGTATCTAGAAGGAAATGGAGGTTGTAGATATGCATATAGTTTGTTAGTGTCTTTGATCCATTGCTACTTTGATGCATGTTAATATTTAAATCTCCTACGACGAGTATTGGTTTACCAATAGACATATTGCATAATTTTTTTTAATTTATTATATTGGGAATGTGGCATAGGGCGTTGCATAGACATGGACAATTGTGACCTTCATTCCAGGAAGAACAATATTTTCCATCAATTCTTCTACATTGTGTTCTTAGAACTGCACATGTTCAATAATTCTTATGTTTCCTTTGAAGCATATGAGCAATCCGTATTTTTTATGGATTGATATGCAACTGAAGGTTTTGATCTTTTGTTGTAGCACATCGTGTTTCAAATGTGTCTCTTTTAAACACAAAATGTTAGCGTCCATCAAACCATAGTCATTGAGGACATCGTTGATATATTTTCCTATGTTGTGAGTGTTTAGAGAGATAATTGATATGCATGAGTGTGTGTTCAAATATTCATAATTGTAATCTAGTTACCATTTTTCAGTTTGTCGTAGACAGTCCATTTCAACTGCTATTTTTGCTTAACCTTGAAGTTTTATTTCTATAGAGGTTTTAAGAGGAACAAGGATTTCATATTCCTAATACGAGACAAGGATGCGTAGACTAATCCATGAGTTAGTATTCTAGTAGGATCAAATGTAAGCTTGTCTAGTGTGGCGCCTTATGATATATGTGTTGTGTGTGCACATGCCAATTGAATGGGATTTTTTTTTCATATTTTGATATAACTAGTCTTTATTGATGGTGTTATTCATTTTTCTAGTCGAAATATGGGGATCCAATCTTCGAAAATGCCTTCACTATATAAGTGAGCCAAATTTGTTGCTTGGTAATGCCCTATGTTTGTATTGAAGAACTTAATTATTTGACATCTAATTAGTTTGTTTTTTTATAGGCTTTAATGATTCCATCTGCTCCATTAACAAGACCATCTTTTGAATTGTATTTTCCAGCATAGATCTCAACTAACATATTTTATCTCATGACTATTTGTGAAGGCAATGTTGTTGTATGTAAATGTGAAGGGAAATCGTCATAGTTTTCTTCTTCTTGGTTGATTCCATTGATGAAATTTTCTTTAATGGTAACAATTGGAAACATTTTTTTCCGAAAAGAAACATTTCTATTTTTATAAAAGTGATAAGGGAAAGCAGAGTCAATAGGTATAGACCTAACAAAATTTTTGTTCAAATATATTATATCATCTTCAGTTTGAGTGTTTGTATGCATTCGATTCAATATTGAGAAGAATTTATCATCTATTTGGCATGTTGTAACATGCAACTCAAATAATTTTAAATTTTCTTTCCAAAATCCATATGGGATTGGTTGTTTGTTGAGAATACGTTGTGCTTGATAGAGATCACTGTAAAATATAATGTCAACATTGCCAAAGTATTTTGTCTAGACATTTTTAATGTTTCTCAATCACTCATCAATGCAAAAGAAGAAACGACTTCCTAGTAGTAAAACCTCATCAATGAAAACTACTCTCAATTCTTTTTAAAGTTTTCCAAGTAAATCTAATGTTTGATTGCTAAGTGGTGTAGGGGAAGACTTGTTCAAAGGCATAAGCAATGCAGAATGGATAGTTGCACCATCTAAATTATATTCCACGTTTCCTATGTATGCTAGTATCAACCCATTTGGTTTCAGAGAATCGGTTGAATGGTGTGTATCATAAAGTTGTATGAGAATTTGGAATATTAATTTTGTTGTGAATGTTTTTCCAGTCTCAGCTCCTCCAGTTAGGAATAGATACAATGATTTTTCCATGTTCATACGTTTTTTCATTGTAATGTCTTTGACAATTTCAAGTTGTTCCTACTGAGCATTCTTCTTAATTTGCAATATTCCACATTTTCAATTAGAAATGGATGCTCTAACAAATGCAATCAAATATTCATTTTTCATTTTTTTCATGGTGATGAGAACAATGAAATTATATTTCCAAATCATATTTTTTGCAAATATGTTTAATGCTTTTTTGTTTTTTCATATATCAATGGGATCTATGGAATTGTTTTGGATTTCTTGAATTGAATTTTTGAGATTGCCTCATATTAATGGGTTTATGTTATATGTGATTTTATGTTAATTATTTTTATTAAGTTTTCATGTAAGATATAATAAAATTCCCATGATAGGAAGTTTTATTTCAATGCATTCTCGATTTTTTCAAAAGGAACATATAGCAAAATCTTTTCTCTGCAATAGTTTTCATAGTTAATGTGCTTTTTGTATTTGATGAATGATATAACCTTTGGTTTCTTTTAATTTGAAATTGATGTGCCATTTTTTTTTTTATACCTTGAGGAAAATTCAACGAGGCATATATGTTTTATAACATTAGGTCGACCAATGTAATAATCGATAATGGAATTACATATTACTTTTTTGTAGTTGTCATCTTCATGTTTTAGCAGAAACTATGATTTGAGGATAAATTTGCATTCATCCATTGGTGTTGTGTTTATAAATATGAATTCCTATGAACTATGATTAAATGTAAGAGAAATTTTTATAGAGGCAAGGCCATTGCAGTGACATTAGAAACCTATGACATGCATTGATCACCATGAATTATGATATGAAAAATGTGAACCTGCTACTTAGATAAAGGTAGAGGGATGGCTTGGTTGTAAGACTTTCTAAGAATCGAGACTCTTCCTATATAAAAAATCCTTGCTAAGGAATGGGTCACTGGAGGGCCTTGAGAGGCAAAGAATGGGATGCTTGAACTAGGAAGGTGTGTGATTGCAAGGAAGGGGATAGTTGAATGAATAAGTTTTCAAAGATTCATATACATACCCATTCGAATAATGAATGCATTGGGTGTGTCCAAGAAAATAATGAGTTGAACTAAGTCCTATCGAAGCTTTGTGAAGCAACATACAACCACGCAAGAATGTGTTGGAATGTTATGAGGTCTAGAGGTAAATACACTGTGAAAAATGAGGGACATTACTCAAAATGACAACTAAGGGCATGGAAATTGTTGCAAATGTGAAGGTGCATATCCTTTCTTCTACATAGAAATGTTCCAAAGATAGTACAACATTGAGGATGGTGTTCCTTAAAGGATGAGGCGATTGTGACACCCATTTCATTCCCCCAAATTTTGTAATGTGATTAAGAACATATAATTTTGGGGTTCTAACATTGATGTTATGATGTCAAACTCTATACATGATGTAATGTTTTTTTCATTAATAAAATTTATAGAGCTAAACAAAGGGGACACCCAATAGTTTGTGATGCCTTGGGGAGGGGGAAACTTGAATTAAGATGAAAGATATAGATTGGGTGAATATTTCTCTTTAATGTGATGGATATTCTTCCTAAGAATATGATATATTGGGAAGATGAAGGGTCAAGGTGCAATTATAAAATAAGAGGAGCAATCAAAGGGTTCTTATTCTTGGTTATTAAGGTTTTCTTTTTTCTTTGTTTTATTAATCTCTCATATTGGCATGATAACTGGTGAAATATTATGTAACAAGAATTGAATGTGTTATAGTGATTTTTCATTCGATTGGATGACTATGATGATTGGGAGTTGTCTTGTTTATGTGTGACATAGAGAGAAATGTAGAAGGGAGGGTCAAGGGACTATAGCGATCAAGCAAGGACCCCCTTGTGTTGTGAATATCTACATTATCATTTGTGAATATCAATAGGCCTAGTCAAGGAATGGAATGATAAACACTCATATTCTTTCCTATCTGTGGAGGAGAGTGACCATCACTTTTTTTGCTAAATATTGTTTGAAACGTATGTGCTAAATACCTGAGTTTAGTTTTTCCTTCATGGCCTAAATATATGGCTTGGGGGTGGCCAACTATGAGAAAGGATGTAGTGTAATTGAGCCTATGGTTGGATGGAAAATGCATCACCCTTCTTGTGTTCCATATTGCAAAATATTTGACTCAATATAGTTATCTCTTCTGCATGATTATTTAATTGTTCTTTTCAAAAAGTTTAATTATGTACATGGGTTTACACTTCATAAAATATTTCATGGTTGTAGTTGTTGTACTATTTGATTGCAATGCTTAATATGTATTAAATTATGTAACAAAACAGGTTGAGGAAGATAGACTTCCTAAAGTTTCTCTAAATTGGGCATTTTGGCATTTTTGTTATGAATTTTCTTCTAGGAGATTCCAAAAGCTAAATATTGGACTATAATGAGGGTAAATACGATTGATGTCTTATCTTCCATCCTAAATGTTATTATAGTATGAGAACAACATCACTCGTGTCTCTTGAACCCATATATCCCTTACTTTTGTAACTAGTGACTTTGATACCAATTTGTAATGTATCCATATTCATAAGTATGACATCACCATTATTTGAATACAAGTATATTTGAAATGGAACCTTAATATGACGTAACTAAGAGATTTAAAAACTCCTTTATGGAGGCAATTTTTGTTAGGAATAATGTTTAAAACTTTAACATGCTTTAATTATCAAGGGTTCTTATAAGTTCTTTTCTATTATCTAGAATGTGATTGACAGTGCTAATATTTTCATAATCTATTTCTAAAATTTCAATCAAGCACTATATGGATAACCCTAT
>APFE030232138.1:0-11532 GCA_000404065.3 Pinus taeda | reverse complement strand
TAAATTGGATACAAACAAAATCATGGTTGTCACACAAGAACCAAACATCATGCAATCCAATAAAGATATACTTTGCAACAATAATCAAAATATCATTATGCAAAGTCAAAGATCAAAATAGAATTCAACAACAAAAAATGGTTGTAACACAAGAACCAACCATGTTGTCATTCAAGTAAAACACTTTGCAGAAATATGAAGTTATCAAATGATATCATGCAAAGCTAAGCCAAAGCTCAAAGATCAAAAGAAGTAATGTAATATATATTGCATTAGGACATGCAATAACTTCAGTTGGGGGGTATGTTGGGTCTTGAAAATGTTATTCATTTCCATTACACTTTCACTATTATGTCCATTATATCACTTCCATTTCACCTCCATTTCACTACTATGTCACTACATTCATCCCACTTTAATTATCATTCGGCCACATTTATGTTTTTCCAAACTTTATTAATTCTTAGCCTTTTTAGGTGAATTTGTGGTTAAATAATAGAAAATAATGTACATATGCTTATACCTAACAAGTGAGTTGAGATTGTTGACATGTGTAGGTCAAAAGGATACTTCTAGAAGACCCTTATGTGGCACTCTAAGGCCAAATTCGAATTTGAGTGGAAAGAATCATGGCATCATGAGGATATGTGTAACAACTCCTAATTGTATTGTAACTCTAAGAATACATGTGTCTTATCAGTTCCTATTTTGATTAGGAATTTAGAGGTAAAGGGAGAGATTCATGGACTCTCATTAATGAGATGGCTCTCATCTTTTTGTATAAATAGGAGATCTCTCTCCTTCATTTGTTAGTCTTACTTTAGAGTTTAGAGCTTAGCTTGTAAGTCTTAGCTTAGCTTGGAGTTTGTAGTTCTTCCTTGATGGCTTTTGAAAGCTTTGGAGAGCTTTGTTGTACTTTGTAATTTTGAAGAATTTGAATAAATCTTTGATGTTCTCAACATGGAAGGAGATGTGAAGTAGATATCATGGAGCATATTAGAATTTAAGGTAGAGTAGATTTCATTTTATAATTTTGCTTTGATTTCATTATGTCACTTGATTGCTTTCAAGTTTGATAGATTATATTTTCCATTCATGCAATTTTAATTCATGTAAGTGTGTTCAACCGGTTGATTGTAGATTAGTTTTTCTTTACATGTTTTTTTTAATTCCAGTTATGCTTTGATTCCAGTCTTATTCACTTACTTTAGTAGTTAGTTTAGATATCATATTGCTCATATCATTGACGTTATCTCCTAAAGCCATAGCTTAGACTACCTGGCGAGCTCTCAGACTATGAATGATGTAATTTGATTTTAGTTTTACTTTTCTGCAAATTAGATATCAGACTGCTCATATCACTGACGTTATCTCCGAAAGCCATAGCTTAGACTACCTGGCGAGGTATTGGACTATGAACGATGTGATTTGATTTTAGTTTTACTTTTCTGCAATTAGATATGAACTTGCTCATATCATTGACGTTATCTCCGAAAGCCATAGCTTAGACTACCTGGAGAGGTATCGGACTATGAATTATGTGATTTGATTTTAGTTTTACTTTTCTGCAATTAGATATCAACTTGCTCATATTATTGACGGTATCTCCGAAAGCCATAGCTTAGACTAACTGACGAGCTATCGAACTATGAATGATGTGAATTGATTTTACTTTTATTAGATTGCAATTTTTTATTTGTTTGAGTGCAGTAGCTTAATTCATTTTTCTGTATTTAGACAGCAGAAGAGATAATGGTTTCATGATCAGTAGTTCATTATTTGTTTGATTTGAATAGCAGCACATTTCCATTCTTGTTTAAGTACTAATTTTATCAATAACATATTTTGAGATCTTTTGAAGTGCTAAGTTTTGGAAGTTACCATTAGGGACATAAACCTTGTCTTGAAATCTACATCCATATTTGACCTTTAAAAGTATTCTTAAGACCTTAGAATAGGATTTCCATTTGCATTAGACACTTTAGGAGATCAACAAGGACAAAACCCCAAAACAAAATAAAATCTATAAAACAACGAAGTAAGAAAAATATTAACTAAGCACATATGGTGCATCACACTTCATCAGTTTACGATACCCGGATTGATAATTTATGTAGAGAAATTTAAGACGTTAAATTGACTAGACACTTGGTTGAATATGGTCAACCATGGTCAAACATTGTCAATGAGAATATGCCAGTATCAACCATGGTCAACCATGATCAACCATGGTAAACCATAATCAAGGTCTCTATGGCTAAATCATAATCAAGGTCTCTATGGCTAAATATGGTCAACCATGATCAACCGTGGTAAACCATCGTCAACCATGATCAAATATGATCCACCATGTTTCATTGTGATCAAGCATGCTCATCTTGGCCAACCATTTTCAACCTAAAACATTACATGTTCTACCTGCTCCTAATGGCCAACCATGGTTAGAATGGTTGAACATGGTCAACAAAGGTCTCTATGGTTGAATATGGTCAGCTATAATGGTCAATCAAGATCACTATGGTTGAATATGGTCAACCATGGTCAACCCTCTTCAATCATGGTCAACCCCATCAACCACTGCAACCATTAATGTAACCTTTTTTGTAACATTAATGTAAGCTTGACCATCATCAACCTTTTCAACCTTTATGAACCTCATCAACCTTCATCAACCATGGTTAACCATGGTTAATGAATTCATCCCACACACATCGACTATAAATAGCACAACCACATACTAATGTGATTGATATACGTTGATCGATAACATTTTCCACCTTTTATACACCAATAGGCATCTAAAAATGATGTCGATCAACATATATCAACCACATTTAGTTTAATATGTCGTGGAATTTAAAAGGCTTGAAAACATGAAATTTGTTATTAAAATTATGATTTTTATTTATTTAAATTATTTTAAAAACCTTCTTACTTTAAGATTGTAATGTTGCATGGGAGATTGTTGTTTGCATTGTAAATATTTTGTGTGAATTTTTTGTTAGTTTATGGAATAAAGGGTCTTAAAAAAGGTATATTAAAATGCGGGATTTTGGAGTACTCATTAGAGTATAGATTTAGTTGAGGATTTGAAACATCAAATTTTTAACAAAGATGATTAATGTGATGAATATTTCAAAATCTCCTTCTTAATAAAATTTTATCTTTATTAAAAACTATATTTCAAATCAAAGTGTTTATCATAGTTTTTTATGTTTCTTTGTTAGGTAATATGAATTCTAAGATGACTGACATGTTTAACCTGTGGTTTGAGTAGCCATGACCCACAGGCATCTATGTTGTCAAAATCACTCAAGGATCGCATCCGACTTTGGCCACACCAACCCTTAGCATGACTATATTTTTGCCCACGAATTTTCGAACTAGTGACCTTTTCAACATGGAGTGTCTCAACAAAACACCCTGCCACTATCTATTCTATGCCTTGTGGGAAAAAGTTTTTGTCAAAGTTGTATATTTTATATTTTATATAAAAGTTTTTATAAGTTAAGTAAAATTTATCCTTACTTATGTTACGATTTTAAATTAATTTCTAATTAATAATAACTGTTTGTTTTGAACAAATAAATTGATAAATAAATTTTATAACTTAATTATCGGGGTTTATAATGAGTATGTTGTTTGGTTATTTCTAGGCATACCGAAAAGAAGGTAGTTTAAATGTTCTATGTTTTCGCTCTTGTGAAGGTATATTTTTGGGGCATTTTACTCGAAATTTGATAGGGATTTGTTGGAATTGCAAGTATGAGCTATGTAATTTACACAATTGGAGGACCCTAAGAGTTTTTTAGGGCACTGAATTCATTTATGCATTCAAAAATGAAATTTAAACAATGAAAAATTAGGATCTCACAAAAAATTGTATCATCACACTATACTGAAAAAGCCAAGAAAGTAAAACAGTTAGACCATGCCTCCCAAAATGCAATGACCCATTCCTCAAGGTAGTGTGTCATGGAATTAGTTCTCCCCAGGGGTTAAATTTGATGGGTTCCCCTACCCATCAAGGAATTTTTTTGTGACGGATTTATTTTTAAATTTCTGTTCACATTAATTTTAATATTTACTTTTACCAGTTTCATCTAACTTCTGAAAATTCACCACAAATGATAATAGTTGTTGTCAAATTCACCACAAATACCTATATGAATTGCTTTTTTGTAACATCCCGTGGTTTATTTTCCATGAAAAGAAAAAAAAACCAAGGTCATGGAACATGTATTCCCAAGCTGAATGTTGGGAAAAGCATAGTGACGGGGATCATTTGTGATTAATTTATGGCTATGGAAATTGACAAAGTCATTGGCAAAGGCAAAGTGGCATTAACTGGCATTTAATTATGAAAACAAAGGAAAATAGGAGAAAAGGGAGATGAAAGGTCACATATTTGCATGAGAGTGAACTTGAGGGAAAAATGAAGGAAAATGAAGAAAATAGAGGCCTCAATAATAAAAAGGCTTCTATGGAGCACTCTTCTATTCTCTTTCTCTCATACTCTTGCACACTTAGACTTTTCTTGGAGCACTTGCGCATACATTAAATTTGGAGACAGAAGGCAAAGGAAAGGAGGAAGGTGCAAGGGAATAGGTGGATTAATGACTACAACCAGATTTCTTTGCAAGTAACAAGTTGCATGTGTGATTTCCTTGCTGATTTATGGATGCATGGTATATGCATGTGATTATATGGTTAGGTTTTGTCATTGGCATGGAGGATTTCCTAGATTGAAAATGTTTTTAGCCTAACCTTTCCATTTCCTGGATAGCCATGGTGTTGTGGGTTTCCACTTAATTTTTTTCTAATTGGTGCTTATAACTTGTTATGGTTGTGGGTTGGAACAAACACTCTAGAAGCCCTGGAACAACTTGAGTTGAGTTACTCATTAGGGGAATTTTGAGGTCTAAAATGAGAATCCTAAGGAAATTATAAAATAATAGTGGAAATAATAAAATAATATTAGATTACATCATCAAGTTTTAGAGGGAAAAAGATAAAATTACTTTTTCAACTCGTATTTTCAACTTATCTCCTTGTGGGTTTACTCAAATTTCCAGCGGGAACGCTTATTGGATTAATAATTTCATTCCTCATCCAAGGAGTACCCATGTTTCATACTTTTGATGGACCCTGTTACACAAAAAATGAGAAATACATGAAAAATGTGATTGCGAACATGTTTTTTCTTGTAGTTCTCATTTTTCGTGTAGCGGGGTCCATCGAAAGTATGCAACATGGGTACTCTTTCGATGACCAATTAAATTTTGCATTCAACGAGTACTCTCACTTGAAATTTGAGTAAAACATTAGGGAGATAAGTTGAAAATACGAGTTGAAAAAGTAGTTTTATTATTTTATTTTATTTTACTCCAAAAATGGTGAATCATCCCCCATGGTTGACATCATCGTCTTGAATCCTATTGGTTCTTAACAAATTTTATTTTGGTTGTACATTTTTCTTAGAAGGCCCATTTTAGACCTCAAAGTTTCTCTAATGTAGTCCTAGAGCCTAGGTTGGGACAAACACTATGGATCCCTTGGTGGGTTGAGTTACTAGTCCCTGGAGTCGGGTTGGATAAACGCTTTGCAGCCTTGGAAGGTTGTTGGTTGAGTTACTAATTCCTGAAGCCCTGGACAACTAGGATAGAGACCGATTTTGTTGGTGTTGGTGATGTCCGACCGCGAGGTGGAATCACTAGTTGAGGTTGAGGTGGTTTGGCATCTTGAAGCCCTGGTTTGGTTTTGTTGGTTTATTCCATGAGATCCCACATTCACGTTTGGAATATGGCGTGGGGGTGATTGGCTGAAAGAGAGATTCAGTTCAACCCATTCTATGGTCAGGTGGTATGTGGATGTCCCTGACTTGGTTGGAATTTTCATATGTTAATAAGAGGTATTTTCTATTGTGATATATGAGCATATGGATTGATTATGTTGGTGATATTATGACTGAGTTTCCGTAGTTTATATGTTGGTTATTTTCTGGTTATATGTTGTTTATATGATGTGTATCTTCTATGGCTCTTATTATGAATTGTTTAGCTATTGATCAGTTGATGAATGTAGGGATAATAAGTGTTATTACAACTATGTGGAGAGAGAATAGGGCCTTCTCGGTGATTTTCAGGAGAATCTCATACTTTTATGATTAGATATGCATTCATGACCTGTAGCTTACATGTTTGCCATGTGTTTGACGAAATGTGTGTTATGTTCTGGTCAGTCTAGGCTAAGTTTTCAGTTGAGATTTAATGTTTAGCTTTAGCACCATGTTAGATATGATTATGGAAAGTGTCATGAATTTCTCGACAGTGGTCTAGAGGTAGGCCTAAAAAGGTGGCACTGAACCCAGGACTACATGCTCAGAACTAGGGAAATTGGGTTACAACTGCATGGATGTAGTGTTATGTAGGTGGTTGGAGGCTTCCAACCACATGGAGGCCTAGTTGTGGGTGCGGTTATGGGCCCAGGGTAGAGAAAAAGGGGTCCAACTTAGGGTCTGGCCACCTGGGATGGTTTCTCTGTAGAAATTTCCATTGTAGATCAACAGATTATGCAATATACTAAAACACAATACAATATCTACTTCTACAACACTTTAGGAAGCTTAATCAATTTGAGCACGATCAATTGAGAACACATATAACTGAGAATGAGAAATCAATCACACATAACACAGACGAAATAACTCAGGGAAAGCCTCAGCCTAAAACCCCAAACTCTGTATTATCATACAAGTGGAAAATAGTCACAGAATTACACAAAGCCTTAGCTTGGAAGCCAACCAACTCTCAATATAATCCCTCTGCTGCTCATAGACAGTCAAAGACCTCTCATAAACCTTCTCCTCTACCCTCCAAGCCTCCTATTTCCTTGCGCATTTTTTCTTGGGGTCCAGTGCTTCCACACATGTGAATTCCCACCTCACACTGCTCACTTGGCCCAGTAGTAATTACGCAATCCTGAAGGAGATAAATCCTTTTGCATAGATGAGTTTCCTTTATAGGAAAAATCCATCCAACTGATAGTACACTATCCCTCCTCTGATCTCAACTAGGTCTCTATCTGAACTGACATGCATGAGTTATTTATGAGAGAATACTCAGTTATCTGAAGTGCAGTAGTTACATGCATGCAAGAATTAACTAACTAAACTTACACTAATTCAACAAACTATTTGAATTAATCTAACTGGACTTGACTCAGTTAACTGAGCCAACTAATTACAACTCATCCTTATCTCTTTAACTGATGGATAAATTCCTTAATCAATGGAGAAATTGTTGCATGTCCCGACATAGACTTCATGTTTGATTTTCCTTAACTAATTAACACAAGATGAATTAATTAATTAATTTACAAACATCTACTAAGATCAAATTCGAATTTTTCTTCACTAATTTACTTCAGGGACTAACTAAAATAGGAATCTATCCCGAACTGATTCCATTTTTCATTCCTTGTTGCTCAGTCCAGCACTGATACCTGAACTGCTATTTATAGAGTGCTATTTTTAGCACTTCTATTTTTATCATTTCTTTTGCTATTTTCAACACTCCCTCTCAACCAGAAAGGCATTCAACTCGAACCCGATCCTAAGCCTTTGGAATGTTCTACATGTAACACTTCTCCCAAGTGTTGTTACTCCAGCAACTCTAGAAACAAAAAATCTCCCAACTGACCTCCCTGTTGGGCTAGAAACATCCTCTGATGCTGGAGCTCCCTCTGTCGCTGACAAGTACTCCCTCTGTGACCTCTGAGCTGCTGCAACACTCCATGCATCTTGCATCGTTCCACACCTCTCCGTGCCATCCTGCATTGGTGCAACACTCTTGTGCCTCTCGGATTGTTGAAGCCTGCTAGCTCTGCACTATCCTGGGATTCCTGCACTGTAGCTTTCTCTACCGCTCCATCGCATCTGCCTCTACCCACTCAGCCAGTCCTGCTACTCCTCGTCGGGGCTCCCGTAGCAAGGTCTAATCAAAGAGGTTGGGTACCTCAATGATCCTGCCCCTATTCCAGCCTTTTTGGGATTGTCACTCCACATCTCCCCACCTCCTGCCTAGAGGTATGGATGCACGTGATCCCTCTGCCCACTTTGCTCAAAATTTCCCCATACTAGAGGTCTATGCATGAGTGGATGCCTCCACTCGATCTCCTCTCGGATTCTCTAGTTATGGCTGCTCCACAACCTCCTGAAGCTACTTCATCAATTGTGGCTCCTCCACAATTGTCTGAGACTTCTTCTAGCGCTGCATGTTGAGAGGTAATTTACTCTCCCTCTCAACCACAAAGCATATCACCTTTGCCTTGCTCCTCAAGGCTTTGCATGCATCTTGAACCTCAAGAGCATACAGGTTCTTGGCTAGCACACCAATCTATTTCATCTTTCCCGTTGTCACGAAATTTTCTAGAAAAATAACTGATTTTAAATCAGTGATATCTCCCTCATCCGAACTCCAATTCAGACGATTTTTTTTTTGAATTGGGGTATTTTTCAGCAAAGAATCCAGATATTCTATTTGTTTCTGAAAATTTTGTAGGTATTATGACACAGGTTTGATGCTATGACACAGGTGTTGTCTTTGATGGCAACTCACTCAGATGACAGATCATAGTTCAGGATCACAGAATGAAGGAAAAAGAGGTATACGCAGGTTCCCCTTGACCAAACTGCATATACACGTAGGGTTGTGGACCAAAAGGTGCATATACGTATACACACATTTTCACACAAGGAAAAGTGCATACATGTTGGAAAACTTGGTTTTGGTCCATGGTATTTGGTCCATGGTATTGTGATCCATAGTATTGGCCTAAGGTATCTTGTCCGACGTGTTGACCCCAGGTATTTGGTCCAAGGTATTGGTTCTAAGTGGTTTTGGACCATGGTATTGAGTAAGGCCTAAGACTATAAAAATAGGAGGAGATCATTAGGCAAAGGCACTCAAGTTTTGAATATCTAATGAAGGGCAAGATCTAGAATATTGGTCATTGGGTTATGGTGCACAGCTGGATCTGAATCAAGGAGGAACATGAGCACTTGAAGAAGGATAAGTTCTATTGATGGGTCAAGATATTAAGACTTGAAGAGAAATATCTTTGTGTGGTTTTGATCTTTTATTGGCGCATGTCGTAATCTGTAAATCTGATGATCTGAGTATAACTGATGTCTGAATAGTTGTAAAGGTTAAATCATCTTTTACAGATCTGTACGCAGGTTCAGTATATCAAAGGCGCGTATACATGCTGGTTCGACTTTCAAAATAGCGTATACGCAGGTTTGCCTTCATTTAACAACATATGAACGCAGGTTCGACACAATGAAGTAGTGTACGTCTCATAAAATATGTTTTAGCTACTTTTGTTTGTTGTTGCAGTGTTTCTGGTTCTGGATTAGGTTCTGGTTATTGTTACTGTATTCTGGTTTCAGCATTCAATAAAGTGATTGTTTGGTTCAGTTTTGGTTGGTACGAAGGAGATTGGTTGATGAAGATATATTTGATGTTTGATTGATTTTATTGATGGATCCAGTTTGAAAATTTATGAAACGTGGTCCCTGGAAGAAAAGAGAAGGTTGTAGCCTTCTATAGGTCAGCACCTACATATCACTAAACACATTAGCCAGTACAAGAGCTAAGGGGGTCGTAGCTCCCTTCCAGGAAAAGCTGGAGAATGAGAGAAGGTTGTAGGCTTCTATAGGTAGAAGCCTACGTACTGGTATAAGGCTGCACCAGTACAAATTTTTTAAAAAGAAGTTTCTTATTAAAGAAAGATAGAGACGATTGCAGCAAGTGGTTTTCACCCACATTGGGTTTCCACCTTATATCTTGTGTTCATGTGTGTGATTGCCTGTTTTGTTTACTGGATTTGATTACTGCTTATATGGTTCTGATACACAGATTAAAGATCAACTAACTAAATTATAAGTTTGCAAGGTATACGTTGGTTTCTCTAAACACAATTGCATATACACGCAAGTTTCATTAACATAAGTAGCGTATATAAATCTGTTTATGGAAATGAAATATTGTTAAATTGCTAATACTGATTCACCCCCCTCTCAGTATTATTTCCAACAATTGGTATTAGAGCAGGTCCTTCAGAAGAAGCTTGATCCCCTGAAGGAAGATCTATCATCATAGGCAGCTACGAAAGAGAGGGATCGATTTGACCACCAATCTTTGATGGGAGCAACTTCGTCTATTGGAAGGTAAGAACCACAGCCTATCTTCAATCTCTTGGAACAGATGTTTGGGAAATCATGGAAGGAGGATATACATTTCCATCAACAATTCTTACAAATACGGCAGGTAAAAAAGCAGTATGAAACAAATGCCAAGGTTGTCAATACACTATTGGGGAGTTTTTCACAATCAAAATTTTTCAAGGTTATGCAGCCCAAAACCGCCAAAGAAATATGGGACAAGATTGTTCTAAGCTATGAAGGAGACAATCAAGTAAAACATGCAAAACTACAATCTCTCATAATTCAATATGAAACTCTCAAAATGCACAATGATGAAAGTATAGCTCATTACTTCCTACATATAGATGAGATTGTTAATCGCATGAAAACCTTGGGTGAAGAGATAAAATAAGTTACTTTAGTTGAAAAGGTTTTAAGATCCTTGTCTTCTAAGTTTGAATCAAAAGTTTCTGCTATAGAAGAAAAGCAGGATCTTTAGAATATGACTATGACACGGCTGCACGGAATCCTAACTGCTGTTGAAATGAGAAAAGGAGGTCCATCAGATATGAGAGAAGCGGCCTTCAAGGCTTCAGGAAAAGAAGAGCTCAATGAATTAGGACACATTTCAGAAGGAGAGGAAGAAGCAAACTTTGTCAAAAACCTTCAACGAGGTTCTGGAAGATTCAGAGGTAAACTACCTTTCAAATGCTTTGCTTGTGGAAGAGTCAGTCATTATGCAGCCAAATGTCCTCATAAAGATAAGCTTGATAAAGGTAAGGAACCAGAAAAATGGAATAGAAAACAGAATGTAAGTAGAGCTACTATATGCATGAAGATAGCGATGGTTTATCAAATAGTGATGAAGATGAATATGGTAATGATCATAGACTTTTAATGGCTTTTGAAGATGATGATTTCTTGGATGCTTTAGATGAAGATGGTCTTTATGAAGAAATTTCTAAACTTAAAATATGTTTAGAAGAAAAGAGTATTATTATAGATACTTTGACATTCCAACTTACTAATGTAGAAATTTTGAATAATTTAACACATATTCAACAGAGATTATCCTGATCATGTACTATTGTGGAAAACATACACAATACATAAGCTCCTCTACGTTGATCATCAATATAGCAGCATCAATAACAATAAAACACCAAGAGCATTCACACATTAACACAGTATGTATCCCGGGGAAAGCATCTCGCTAAAAACCCCAACTATCTGTATATTAATGATTGAGTCATGTAACATTACACAGCATAATACTTCTCACAAGTATCTCCACGTCTGTTACACACAATACAGCTCAGATCTGA
>APFE030232130.1:113097-124432 GCA_000404065.3 Pinus taeda | reverse complement strand
GCGAAACCCTAGAATCCAAAGCTCTGATACCAAATGTTATGTAACCAGCTCACAAAAAGATAGAAAAGATAGATCAACGCCTTAGAATTCAACCTCTTTGAGGGGGCAACCTCCTTTACATTACACAAATGAATGATTCTTTGATGATTCATATGACAAAACCTCCTTTCTAATATCGGAGTCTAACGAGTCACAATATAACCCAGCTGACCTAACAATAATAATATAAAGGCACAAAAATAACAATAGAGGGATTCTATGGAGCACAGTAATAACAATATGGGGACAATAAGGGCACAACAATATTAATAAGGGATACAACTACAATAGTAATGGGGTAATCACTAGTATTATAGGTACCTAACAAATCTTTCTCCTCTTTTTGTAGGATTATGCTCCCTTTCTTTGCTATGGTCCCCAAAATTATGTTTGTTTTACTCAATGAGCTCTAATAGTTTATCCCACCCGTGGAACAGAGAAATTTACCATGTTTCGAAATATTTCATCTACCTCTGTGTATCTTTGAAAAGTTGGCTTATTGAAAAATAGATGGTGGACTTCATTCTGAATGTAGTTGCCATGTTGTAGTCCTTCCAGGAAAGCTTCTCCAGGTTTTTTTCCTTTGACTTCGGTGAATTTGGAAGTATCTATAGCTATGTTGCATAACTGGCCTTGATAGTTCTCTATTGGAATCAATTTTCCATTAGAGGCTTTCAAAGTTGGAAGTCTTTTTCCCTGCAATACATTAAATTTTCTGTTAAATCTTTTCACCTGTAACTCCAACTCTTTGCATTTATTCTCCAAATGTATCATTAGGTTCTTCCTTGTCAAAACTCTCTTTACTTCCATAATTGTGCCTATTCTAGCTTGAATCTGGACTTCTTCTAACTCATCTCTAGTCTTGGAGTTCAGCATCTTAATAATTATGTGTGCTTTTGTTGGTTTGTGCTCAATTTCAGCTTTTATTTTCTCAACTGCTGCTTTGACCCTTTATACTAGCTCCTCTTGCTCAAAAATAATTTGAAATGATGGCCACAATTATGTAATATTGGCATTGATGTTATGCCATATACTTTTCTTGGCATCTACCAAATTTGAGTTGTCAAAGACTGATTCTCATATTTTTCAATTTGTTGAGTCAATTTGAAATTACTTTGTCCTCTACTAGATATGCATTATCAGCGTTGATTTTTTTTCCTCCATCTTTGTCAATGTTTCCATTAACTTCTCTTTCTCCTTGTTTGTTATTGCTAGTTCTCCCAAAACTTTGACTAGCTTTTCAAAAGAATCTATAGTGGATGTCTGTTTGTTATACTTCCTGCGGTGTTGATGTACTTGTAGCTGCTAATTGTTCATTTTCTTTTAACAATGCCTCCATGTCTATCTCCATCTTCTGAATTTGAATGTTTTGTTCAACTATTAATTTGAACAACCTTTCCTTTTCTATCTCCATATTAGTTATTCCTTTGGTCAGAGGGTGTTCTGTGGTTGGAAGCTTGAGTTGTTTCCTCAGAGCTTGAATATATGTGTCCTTTTTTTAATCATCTCCTCAGCTGATTTGATGTTACTATGATCATATCCTAGTTTAATCACTAAATCTTATAAAGCTTTGGTTCTAGTGTTTTTAGCCAAAGATGAAATTCGCTCTATCTTTAGCTATGAACGCATATTACTCAAAGAGACCTGCAGTTTTGAGGAAGTCGTGGTTGAACTTGTCAGTGTTGAATAGATCATTTCACTTGGTTGTTTATGCAAATCAATTTGATCAATTGCATGGATATTTTTTATATCAAAAGAAAATGCTAAATCTTTTTAGCCTTTTGCACTTTTGAGGACTTGAACTGTCGATTCCAAGAAGGCCAAATGGAATCGTCCCTTCTCAGTGTCAAGTGAAGACAATAACCTGTGATATGTAGTAGCAGTTTTCTTCCAGAACTCTGAATATGTTGTAGCCTTAAATGCTTCATTCTTCTTCTTGATCTCCGTGTATCTAACAAAAATGTTATGTTGTGTTGCAATCTGAGATGTAGAAGACATAGGTGACTTAGTTGTCTCCTCAACATATGGGAATGAAGTAGTACAAATACCTGTCAAAACCACTGTCGTTGGCTCATGTGAGCCCTTTTCTTCTGAGGATTCCTCTTAAATATTTATTATCCAGGCATCACCTTTAGTATCAGCCTTAGTATTGGTCTTTGGGTCTTTCTTTCTCCTCTTGAAAACACGAAAGTCTGCAACTTGATATTCTGAATCTATAGGGGACATACTTTCCATTGGTGTCTTGATTTCTTTGTCCTTTTTAATAGGATTTTTGTAGAGATGAGTGACTAATAATTTTATCTTCAGCGTCATGTAGTGTGTTCTCTATCCAACTACTCATGATTGGCATAATGCTCTATCTCTGGCCTAGGTGTATGTGCATATGGTGTGGTCTTCTGCTCAACTCTTTGTCTTGAAATTATCCCTAATGTATCATAAGACCATGTGAACCTTAGCTTAAATTTCATTTTATTTAATATTTTATCCACTTCCTTTGTTGTTGCTCTGGTACTTACAATATAAGGTCCAACATGTGCCTTCAATTTAAATTTTTCCTTCTTTTTACTTGACACAAAATGTAGCTCATCTATGTTTAACATTTTTCTAATGTATTCCAAGGCAAAAATTGTCACTTGTACAACTATTGTCAATCTGTAGGGAGGAAGCTCACACCCATAGACTCGAATCTCTGTATAATTCTGGTAAAGATACTAATCTCCAACTTTAGCTTATTTTGTAAGATGTAAAACCTTATTGATCTCTGGTGAAATTCTTGGTATAATTTCGCTACTAAGAAGACATAAGGATGTATGTAAGAACTAATCCACAAAATTGATAAATGAATAATCCTTTGAATTCTTTCTGACTAAAGAAGTCCAGTGAATGACTGATAGTGGACTTCCTTGTTCATCCACCTTTTGTAAATGGAACTTTGACCTGTATAGTTGATAGAATAGCATCAAATATACTAAGACTGACTGGTGTTTGAATGCACCTTCAACCTTAAATTTCAAAAATTTCTCATGAATAACATCTGCTAAGTATTGATTGTAATTGAAAATCACTCATGGTTTCTGACCAAATGAAAATACTAACAAAAACCTTAACATTAATTCATTTACCCATTAGTCTGTAGGATAATATAATAGGAAAGTAACCATGGAAATAACTTGCCTTGACATCTCAGGGAAAATAGAAGCAGAGTATGGGGGATTATTTCTAGGCAATTCGGAATTTTCAAGAAGAAAAAGTTCAAAAATATGGGTTCGATGGGGGAAGGTAAGATTTTTGTATATTTCCATGAGTGCATTAATGGAAAATGGTTGTAAAGAAGTTTGAAAATTAATCTGAAGGGCTTGACAAATAGCTTCTGGGGTAATTGAGACTAGGATTTCATTGTTTTGAGCAATTACCATTTTCTGGTTGGGGAGGTAGCTAAGATGACACCATGTAACGAACTCTGGGAAAACATGAGTCTAGGGAAAGGTAAATAGAGGTACAAATTATTCCCAGATGCTTAGATCATCACTATTATCTAAAAACTTTTGATTCGCCCAATTTTGCAGCTCATATAAATCCAATTCACAATGAGTTTCTTCTATTTTATACTATGTGTCAACTAAAGGCATCACCATTAAATCGGGAATAGAGGGTAAGACTGGACTGACGACATTTCATATTGTAAAGAGTCCTAAGTGAAATTACCCTATTTGCACTTGACTGATACTAGAAGAGAATGGTGATTGCAGAGCGAAATGGAGCACTAAACAATCTCTGAGCATGAACCTGCACTGATACAATGAAATGGAAAAGGGAAAGAAAATTGGGCAATGTGGTATTTTTAAAGCAAAAAGGGGAAAGAAATCAACGGTAAAATTACTGTTTTTGGAGTGTCACATTTAATGGTTTTAAACGTTGGCGAGAGTTAATAACCAACGTTTACATGACTATTGGCGGAAAATTTGGGGAATGACCATGTGACGTAAGGGGGTGAGGTGATGTGGAGGATGTGGTGGTGTGGCATGGACGGGTGTGATGGCATTGTGTGATGTGGTGGCATGGTATGAGTGCAACGGGATCCAACGAGAGTGGGGGAAAGTGGAGGCGGGAAAGAATTTCGAGGGGTTGGGCGGTAAGAGGTAAGGGAGGAGAGGCCCCTGAAATGTCTGTGGGGCCACCACATGGTCAATAGTGGTTTCAAGCACTCCACTTTTCATACCACCCCCCACCCCAACATTAAGCTTCGGGAGGTCGAGGGGCCTGAACATTGTTCCCTATCATTGATTTTGGTGGAGACGATCTCATTCGTTCAGAAGCGCTTTTTCTTTATTACAAAAGGACAAAACATCATGGCGTGCTTTATTCACCCTTTAAAACATAATTTTTCTAATTTAATCAAGTTTAAGGATAATAAATAAAATAATTTAGGCGGCATTTTGGCTAGTGCATCCTTTTGAGGATTTTATTTTAATTATTTTTCTTTAAATATTTTTCTTTTATTCCTCTTTTCATTTTTCTCCATTTTTCTTTCGTTTCTTTTTCTTCCTTTTCTATTTTTCTTTTTATTTTCTTTTATTTTTCTTTTTCCTTTCTTCTATTTTTCTTTTAATAACTAAACAACTTAAAATGAAAAATAACTTACAACATCCCACTGGGATAAATGGCTAGATAATCATATCATGATTTTTATATTTATAGAACCCTAACATAATCCTCTCAGAATGTAGGGTTGAACAACAGAAAGGTTGGTCAATAGACATCAAGTCTTTTCAGTCCTTAATCTTTAACCCCCTTGTCATCGATGTCAAAGGGGGAGGTAACCAAAGGTTAGGAGCAACGGAAAAATATTTCACAAGACAAAAGGGGGAGGATGAATGTGTTGCCATCAATGCCAAAGGGGGGGGAAATTTTTGTTATTGTTGTCATTGATGGCAAAGAAACAACAAGACCAACAAGGTATGCAGGAGTAGCAAAGGAGAAGTAACAGGTGATATGGCATGTTGATTTGTGCATTTGATGAGGATTTGTTATGTTTGTAAGTAGCAAGGCATATGCTTATGTTATTATTCAAGTGATAATATATTGTTAAGTTATGGTATGTTCTATGCTTATAAAATTTTACTTCTTTTTCTTATTATATTCCACAGATTAGCAATCACATGTACATAAGTAAAGTGCAGATAGAATAGAAAACAAGCCAAGACAAGAGACACAAGATGTGGCGGCTAGCCAGGGACAAACCCCACAATGTGTGGGGAAACCCTTTGATCAAATCTTCTTTTATCTTCAATAATTCAGCAGAGAGAAATAGTACAATAAATCTGATTCATATCAGCAGTAGCAAACCCTAGATCAACAACATCAGGATTAGCGGCTTCATTATCAAACTAGGGCGGACGATATCTCACAAACCGACCATCAGATTGACTTCATTCCACCACCAAAAGTTGTGGCTTCAAGAGGAGGTTCAGATGAACCTACAATCCAGTTCAGATGAGGATATCTTCTAGGCCACGTAGGTCAATCTTTACTTCTGCAGTTGCAGCGTCAGTTTCAGCAGTTTCCGGCTTCAAACTAGGGCAATCGATATCTTGCAAACCATTCATCGGATTGACTTCATTCCACCACCAAAAGTTGCAGCTTTCAAAGGAGGTTCAGATGAACCTAAAGCGTATTTCAGATGAGGAGATCTTCCAGGCCACGCAGTCAATCTTTACTTCTGCAGTTGCAGCGTCAGTTTCAGCAGTTTCTGGCTTCAAACTAGGGCAGTCGATATCTTGCAAACCGTTCATCGGATTGACTTCATTCCACCACCAAAAGTTGCAGATTTTAAAGGAGGTTCAGATGAACCTAAAGTGCAGTTCAGATGAGGAGATATTCTAGGCCACGCAGGTCAATCTTTACTTCTACAGTTGCAGCTTCAGTTTTAGCAATTTCCGGCTTCAAACTAGGGCAGTCGATATCTTGCAAACCGTTCATCGGATTGACTTCATTCCACCACCAAAAGTTGTGGCTTTTAGAGGAGGTTCAGATGAACCTACAACATAGTTCCAAATAGGAGATCTTCTAGGCCACATAGGTCAATATTTGGATCTGTAGTTGCAGCTTCAAGTTCAACAACGTCTGGCTTCACATGTGTGAGAGAGAGACCCATTTTTGCGCAGTAGAGAAGAGACTCATTTCTGTGCAGTAGAGAGAGAGAGATGTGATGAGAAGAGTGAGTGAAAATGAGGAAAAGTACTCTTATATTTATACACAACGTTGGTGTTTGAATAGATGCGACTGTTGGGATTTTGAGCCTACATGAGTTGTAGGTCGGCTTGATAATAATTCCATAATCAAAATAAATTCATATCTCCATGTATACTTATCAGAATTGGATGATAGTTATATCAATCCTACACATCTCGATGAGAGGAATCTAATAAAAATATTATCATCCATGAATAAGATGACCCACATGAAGTTTTTCCATGGTTTTCAATTTTAACACTCCCTCTCAACCAGGGAGAACTTCATTTGCAATCTATCTATCGGTCGTTACTATTCATCCAGCAAATGCACTGCCCTGTACAGCCTGACCCTTGCCCTGCTCTGCTCTATTCTGCATGTTCTGCTTTTTCTTGTTCTGCCCTATACTGATCAGTATTGTTTTGCTCTGTTATTGCATTGTTCTGTTCTGCTCTGCTTTTGTCCGAATTATGAAGAAGAAGAAATGATCGAGGATGTATCATACTGACTCAAAGTCAGTCTCAGAGTATGTACCATTGGTCCTAGACCAGTCTCAACCAACCCAAAGTTAGCATCATAGTGACTACAACTCCACTGGTCCTAGACCAGTATCATCCTCCATGGACTCAAAGAAAGACTCAGAGTGCGTACCACTGGCCCCAGACTAGTCTCAGCCGACCCGAAGTCAGCTTCATAGTAAGTACCACTCCTACCACTGGTCCCAGACTAGTATCACAGTCTCAAAGAGTGTACCACTAGTCCCAGACCAGTCTCAACCAACCCAAAGTTAGCGTCATAGTATGTACCACTCTCAGTGGTCCTAGACCAGTACTACACTGACACGAAGTCAGTCTCAGAGTATGTACCACTGGTCCCAGACCAGTCTCAACTGACCTGAAGTCAGTGTCATAGTATGGTACAAATCCTACCACTAGTCCCAGACTAGTATCGCAGTCTCAGAGAGTGTACCACTAGTCCCAGACCAGTCTCAATCGACCCAAAGTCAGCGTCATAGTGTGTACCACTCTCACTGGTCCCAGACCAATACTGCACTGACATGAAGTCAATCTCAGAGTATGTACCACTGGTCTTAGACCAGTCTCAACCAACCCGAAGTTAGCGTCATAGTATGGTACAACTCCTACCACTAGTCCCAGACCAGTATCATTGATCCCAAATCAATGGAGGTCATCCTAGCGTAGGGAGTATGGTAGATACAATGATGCGTCCATCGCTACTACTATGGTCCCTAACTTCATTTCCCTACTCATTTATCAGATGAGAGGTACTCCCCATGAGTCCCAGACTACATGGGTAGGATGCCTCGACAGGAGAACTAATCAATCCTGTCCTCACAGGAGAACACATCAATCCTGCTATAATCACCATGGAGAACACATCAATCCAGGCCGCCATGGAGAATACATCAATCTAGGCCTCATAGGAGAACACATCAATCCTACTACAATTGTCATGGAGAACACATCAATCCAGGCCTCACAAGAGAACTAATCATCTTGTTCCACAAGAGAGCGAATCATCTTGTCCCACAAGAGAGAAAATCATCTTGTTCCAGTGTGCACCACCAGGGGAGGGTGAGTCACCCTGTGGTCATATGTTGCTCCAGTAAGAACCACAAGCCTTTAGAGCTCCTAGAGCTTAATGTATGCAACATGTAGGACCCTTGTACAAGGGTTTCTTGACGACTCCAATCCATTTGGGAAAATCACAGATTAGATCTTTCCTCAAGGCTTTGACAAGGTGTATCGACCTGTACATCATCTTAATGCGATGGAGCCTCCTTGCTCATCGACTTACCATATCATAGATGATGTCTATCTACTAGAGCAATCGACGAATACGGGATTCCTCAATAATCGAATCCCACCTCTGGTTGTTATAGAGAATCACAGTGGTATCCAATGTAAATCCAAACAGCTCATTGAAGAGCTTCCGCAACCAGACTGCCTCACATGAGGTCATGCTAGCAGCAATATATTCTGGTTCAGCAGTGCTCAAAGCCACCGACTTTTGCTTCCTGCTCATCCAGGATATCGAAGCAGATCCCAAGGTGAAACAGCACCTGGAAATGCTCTTACGGTTCACCACACTGCCTGCCCAATCAGCATCAGTATATCCAAGTAGTCTTACATCTCCGACAGTGTATCTTTACCCATTATACCACGAACATATCTCAGAAAATTCTTGGCATCAATCCAGTGAGGCTCAACCAAATATCAGCTCACAATGCTAACTGCAAAACATATGTTCGAATGGAGGTTCACCAAGAACATCAATGCGAATGAGATTATGAAACTCAGAGGCATTTCCCAAATCTGGTTCGACATCACTACCATATAACTTCTAAAAATTAAGATCCTCGAGGTAGTCACGGGCTTGCAGTCCATCATACCGAATCTTTCCAATATATTTACCACATATTTTCCTTGAGATAGGAAAATTTCCCTTGGCTTCTGCCACACATCAAGTCCTTGGTCCTTCATTTCAAATTCAAAAGCCAACTCCCTCTTACATTTTTGAATGAGAGGGTGTGCACCTGTTAGAAAGAGGTCATCCACATACAACACCAGTATGAGAGGTTTATCATCTCCAATCTTAAAGTAAAGGTTAGGATTGGCTTCACTCCTAGTGAATCCCAGCTTCTTCAAGTAGTTGTCGATCCTCTCATACCATGCTCGGGGTGCTTGCTTCAGCCCATAGAGAGCCTTCTTCAACCTGCATACATGAGATTTTCGATCCTAAATCTCAAATCCTTCGGGTTGCTCCACGTAGACCCTTTCTTTGATAGAGTCGTGTAAGAACGTAGTCTTGACATCCATCTGATGTAGGTTCCATCCTTGTGAAGCAGAAAGGCTATGATTGAGCAGATGGTCGTATACTTGGCAACAGGTGCAAATATCACATCATAGTCTATACCTTCCTTATGAGAGAAACCACGAGCAACAAAACGATTTTCCGTACTTCCATCTGTTGCATGCTTTATCTTGTAAAGCCATTTGGAAGTAACAACTATCTTGTCCTGGGGTCATTCTTCATGATAGACTCATATTTTTTGGTCATAGTATCCTTCCATACTTGATGCTTGATAGCATCTGAGAATGATGGAGGCCCATTTTGTATGATCGTGCTCATGATGGTCAGGTATCCCTGATACCTATTAGGTTTCTTACTTTCACGGAAGGTTCCTCGGGGTGCAGCATGTCCTTCAGCATCATCAAGTATCCCCCTAAGCCATGAAGGCCTCTTCCTCGAAGAGGGAGGCTTAGGTGGATAAATAAGATCCATGGGTTCCTCCACATTAGGCATTGTTACATCATCTACCCATAGAGATAGTTTCCACAATCATATGGTTCTTCCTTTTCACCACACCATTCTGCTCAAGAGTATGTGGTGTAGTAGTCTCCCTCTTAATGCCAGCCTCAGATATGCCTAAGTGAACCAACTATAATATATCGAAGGTCTTGCTTTGGCTTGAGGGGAATGGTCCCTTTTTGAGCTTTCCTATGGCACATCATGGATATACACCTTCTTTCTCTACTCGGAATTTGGGCATCCCTATCACCATTTGTCTTACACCGGGTAGAGCTTTATAATGGAGGTGGGAAAACCTCTGATGCCAAAGTTCGGATTGAAGAGATGTGTCATAATATATGACACCTAGCGGACTTCCATCAACCTGATATAATGAATCAACACGAAACCCAAGAGTAAAGGCATCTTTAACATTATTTTTCCAAATACGTACCTTGCCATTGGTGAAGATTACCTTGTAGCCTTTGTCTTCCATTGCCAAGATGGACAGCAGGTTCTTTTTGAGGTCAGGTGCATTTAATACATCCTGGAATTTCTAGCCTTCTTGAATGGTTGTCCTCTTCCTTGATTCCCAACTCTCCTCTTACCTTTGCTATTGAACTTGTCATTCCTTTGATTTCCATCAGAGGGATTTTGATCATCGTCCCGATGTGAGTCTTTTCTATCAGGGCACTCCCTTGTATAGTGACCTACTTTAATGCAGATGTAACATCGTACTTTTCTTCCACCCTTAGGTCTAGCCTTTCCTTTTGATTTAGTCCCAGAATTATTTCTTTTCTTAGCATGAGAAGAAAAGGCAGCAGGAGGACCTTTAGGCATGGGCATTTCTTGCTCTTCTTTCCTTGTTTCTTCTTGAATGCATCTAGCCATTAATTCGTCGAAACCAGGAATTACATTATAGTTTAGAAGAGTAGTCCTGAACACGTACCATTCAGATGGTAATCCTCCAAGAGTCGTGAGTGCCATTTCCCTGTCAGTAACAGCCTCCCCAATAGATCGGAGATCGTTCTTGATCTCAGTTATTCTTAAGAAGTATACTTTTATACTCTCATCTTTACCCTTCTTGATTTCCCTCAGTTTATTTCTAAGAAACAAAACCTGATTTACATCATTAACTTTAAACAAACTCACCAGTCTATCGTAGATTTCCTTGGAGGTGTCCAATTCAGAGATGTAGGCCACCAGGTGCTTGTCGATAGAGTCCCGGATGATCTTCTATTTTGACTTCTTCGGTTTTCCATTTGTTCCATGCAACAGCGGATGTATTTTATGGAGGCTCAACAATATTGCCTCTTACATGATCCAACACTCCTGGATCTTCTAGGGTTAGATCGATAGACATCTTCCATCCGTGATAGTCATCTTTCTCACAGAGCTTGTCTTCGGCAGGAAAGAGTGTTGAGGACCCCATAGTTCTTTTAGGATATCCTTGCCAATCTTCTCTTCGGTGATTGCTCTTGCTCTTGGTTGGGCTTTGTCTTCACCTCAGCTCTGATACCATGTTAAGTTATGGTATTTTCTATGCTTATAACAGTTTACTTCTTTTTTTTTATTATATTCCACAGATTAGAAATCACATGTACATAAAGTAAAGTGCAGATAGAACATTAAACGATCAACAGAAAACAAGCCAAGGAAGGAGACACAAGATGTGGCGGCTAGCCAGGGACAAACCCCACAATGTGTGGGGAAACCCTTTGATCAAATCTTCTTTTATCTTCAATAATTCAGC
>APFE030232130.1:102717-113077 GCA_000404065.3 Pinus taeda | reverse complement strand
TGCTTGATGAGGGCATCGATTTTGTACATATATGGCAGTGTTTGCAGCTTCAGCCCATAGAAACTTCAGAAGTCTTTGATCATGTAGCATGGCCCGAACAGCTTCCATAGTTGTGTGGTTCTTCCTTTCTGCCACACCTTTCTATTCAGGAGTATATGGTGTAGTAGTCTCCCTCTTGATGCTAGCCTCTTTACAAAAATCATGGAACTCATTAGATTCATATTCAGTCCCATTATCAGTTCTTAAGATCTTGATCTTCTTTTCAGTTTGATTCTCTATTAGGGCTTTGAAGTGTTGAAACCAAGGGAACACTTCATCCTTCTTTTTCAAGAAGTATATCCAGGTATTTCAAGAATAGTCATCTGTAAAAGTGAGATAATATGAATATCCTCCCAAGGAGTTCACAGGCATCATACCTGATATGTCTGAGTGAACTAGTTGTAATATATCAGAGGCCTTTCTTTGGCTTGAGGGGAATGGTCCCCTTTTGAGCTTTTCTTTAGCACATCTTGGACATACACCTTCTTTCTCTACTCAGAATTTGGGCATCCCTGTCACAATTTGTTTTACATGGAGTATAGCTTTATAATGAAGGGCAGCAAACCTTTGATGCCAACGTTCGGACTGAAAAGATGTGTCATAAGACATGACACCCAGTGGACTTCCATCGACCTGATATAATGAATCAACACTAAACCCAAGAGTAAAGGCATCTTTAACATTACTTCTCCATATATGTACCTTGCCATTGTTAAAGGTTGCCTTGTAGCCTTTGTCTTCCATTGCCAAGATGGACACTAGGTTCTTTTTGAGGTCAGGTACATTTAATACATCCTGGACTTTCTAGCCTTCTTGAATGGTTGTCCTCTTCCTCGATTCCCAACTCTCCTCTTATCTTTGCTATTGAATTTTTCATTCCTTTGATTGCTGTCAAAGGGATTTTGATCATTGTCCCGGTGTGAGTCCTTTCTATTAGGGCACTCCCTTGCGTAGTGACCTGCTTTATCACAGATGTAACATCATCATTTTCTTCCACCCTTAGTTCCAGCCTTTCTTTTTTATTTAGTCCCCAAATTAATTCTTTTCTTAGCATGAGAAGAAAAGGCAGCAGGAGGACCTTTAGGCATGGCCATTTCTTTCTCTTCTTCCCTTGTTTCTTCTTGAATGCATCTAGTCATTAATTCCTCGAAACCAGGAATTACATTATTGTTCAGAAGAGTAGTCCTGAACACATACCATTCGGATGGTAATCCTCCAAGAGTTGTGAGTGCCATTTATCTGTCAGTAATAGTCTCCCCAATAGATAGGAGATCGTTCTTGATCTCGGTGATTCTTAAGAAGTATGCTTTCATACTCTCATCTTTACCCTTCTTGATTTCCCTTAGTTTATTTCTAAGAAACAAAACTTGATTTGCATCATTAACTTTAAATAAACTCACCAATCTATCGTAGATTTCCTTGGAGGTGTCTAGTTCAGAGATGTAGGCCACCAAGCGCTTTTCGATAGAGTCCTGGAAGATCTTCTTCGCTTTAATTTCTCCATTCTTCCATTTGTTCCTGGCAGCAGGAGGTGCATTTGATGGAGGCTCAACAATATTGCCTCTCACATGGTCCAGCACTCCTGGATCTTCTAGGGTTAGATTGATAGACATATTCCTTCCGTGATAGTCATCTTTCTTACAAAGCTTGCCTTCGACAGAGTGTTGAGGACCCCATAGTTCTTTTAGGATAGCCTCGCAAATATTCTCTTCGGTGATTTCTCTTGCTCTTGCTCGAGCTTTGTCTTCACTTCAGCTTTGATACCATGTTAAGTTATGGTATGTTCTATGCTTATAAAAGTTTACTTCTTTTTCTTATTATATTCCACAGATTAGAAATCACATGTACATAAATTAAAGTGCAGATAGAACATTAAACGATCGACAGAAATCAAGCCAAGACAAGAGACAAGATGTGGCAAGCTAGCCAGGGACAAACCGCACAATGTGTGGGGAAACCCTTTGATCAAATCTTCTTTTATCTTCAATAATTAAGCAGAGAGAAATAGTACAATAAATATGATTTATATCAACAGTAGCAAACCCTAGATCAGCAGCATCAGCATGAGCAGCTTCATCATCAAACTAGGGCAGACGATATCTCACAAACCGACCGTCGGATCAGCATGATTCCACCAACAAAAGTTGCGGATTCCATAGGAGGTTCAGGTGAACCTACAATGTAGTTCAAATGAGGAGATCTTCTAGTCCATGTAGGTCAATATTTTCTTCTACAGTTGCAACTTCAGTTTCAGCAGCTTCTGGCTTCAAACTAGGGCAGTCAATATCTTGCAAACCATCCGTCAGATTGACTTGATTCCACCACCGAAAGTCGCAGCTTTTAGAGGAAGTTCAGATGAACCTACAGTATAGTTTAGATGAGGAGATATTCTAGTACACACAAGTCAATATTTACTTATGCAGTTGCAGCTTCAAGTTCAACAGCTTCCGGCTTCACATGTGTGAGAGAGAGACCCTTTTCTGCGCAGTAGAGAAGAGACTCTTTTTTGCGCAGTAGAGAAGAGACTCTTTTCTGTGCAGTAGAGAGAGAGAGAGATGTGATGAGATGAGTGATTCCAAATGAGGAAAGGTCCTCCTATATTTATACACAATGTTGGTGTTTGAATGGATGTGACTGTTGGGCTTTTGAGCCTACATGAGTTGTAGGTCGGCTTGATAATAATTCCATAATCAAAATAAATTCATATCTCCATGAATACTTATCAGAATCAGATGATCTTTATATCAATCCTACACCTCTCGATAAGAGGAATCTAATAAAAATATTATCAGTCATGAATAAGATGACCCACATGAAGTTTTGCCCTGGTTTCCAATTTTAACAGTGGATCCATGGGTGGGATGTAGTGAGGTTTTATTTCTTCTAAGGGATCTTTTGGAGAATCTCAGTGCATAGGGTATTTACTTCCTCAACCAAATTGTACATGAGGATATTACATTAATATGGAATCAAGGTTGGAAATCAGCTAAGGACCTTGAACTTGAGCCTCATTAAGGAGAAGTCCAGAAATTTAAAGAGATCAAATTTTAGGATCAGGGAGAGGGAAGATGAAATCCGGTGGGTCCATGCCCCCAATGGCCATTATTATCCAAAATTTGGTTATAATCTCCAAATAGTCAGACCGCCAAGTGGGAGTTTTCATGGTGGCATAAACCAGTATGGGGATTAAAATATCCAGCAAAATCTAGATTGTTCTTCTGGTGCATCCTAAAGAACAAAGTGCCTACATGGGATAACCTACATAAAAGGAAAAAAAAAAAGAGCATGGATGGTGCACTTCACGCAAAAACTCCGAAGAATATACATATCACTTGTTCTTAAGTTTCCCTTGCACCATTAAAACCTGGGAGGCTTTGTTGAACCTTTTGGGTATCAGACTAAATTGGAATGGCACAAATTTAGTGGAAGCCTGGCAAAATTGGTGGTCGTCTACCAATGATGAAAATTTAAGGAACATTCCCCCGATAATCTCTTGGGGAATTTGGTTTGATAGGAATAAAGGAGTCTTCCACGACTCAGTCATAACTCTATACCCTATTGTAGTTGAATGTGCTTCCAATATGAAATTCTTCCTTCAATCTCCCCCATTATGGCTCCCAGGATCATTAGAGAAGAGCATATAATACCCCACATTACATGGGCCTACTTCAATGGAGCCTCAGATGCTCATGACATATGTGGGGCATGCCTGATCATTCATGTTATTGAACATAGATTCCTATAAGCTTCAGTGGATATTGGGATAGGCTTAAACAATTATGTAGAACTCCAAACTCTAAAACTTCTTCTGCATTGGTTGAGATATTTGGGGATAGATTTAGTTTAGATACTTGGTTACAATTTGAATTTTATAAATTGGGCAAACAATGTGCAGTGATGTCAAAATCTTATTTTGGTTCCTATATTAGAAAACAATTCTTGCTTAAAATTTGGTTTTGTTGATATTATTGTTTGCCACATCTACAGGGAGAGGAATGCCAAAGCAAATGTCCCTTCTAAAAAGGGTCTACAACAAGTTCTGGATAACTGGCATATAATTGATTCAGTTACGAGACAGATCCATGTGTTGGATCAACTTCCATACCATGGATAATATACTCTTTTGTTTATGATACTACAACCTTTTACTTTCCTGGTTTCTCATGATCATTAGACATTTTTTTTTGTTCATATGGATTATGAATATGGTTATTTATGATTGCTTTATATAAACAAGTTATTTTTTGTACTGGACGGGTCATTTTCTCTATTCATGGAGAGGCCTAGTTTATGGATTTTAAACACTATGTGCTTATTTTCTCTAAGAAAGTGTTTGTTTTTTCATTTTTCGCAGACAATTGTGCTTTCTCTTTCTGTGTCATTGTGGATTCACAATTTTTTCAAGAATGCTTAAATGCATCTACTTATGTAACTTTTTATTTTCTTAATAAAAATCTAGATTTTTCCATTGGAAAAAAAATACATCATATACCTCCATTTCTGATGATGGCCTGAAAATAGAGACATCGACTGGAGAAATGGACTTTACAGTTAGATTCCTAGCGTGAAAACGTGCAAAAATGACAATAAACTTGTCAAATTTTGACACTGGCACCTCTGCCCCCACCACCCCCCTCCTAAGGGAATCTTTTCAGCATCTAGTAGATTCCTCACTCATGGTGTTGACCCTCCTGTCTGCTGAGGGTTTTGCGCTCCTCTTCTCTACTGGTATTGTCTAATGCATTTTTTTATAGATCTTATTTGAAAATATATGAGAATACAAATATACCCAACAATAACAATATAGAAATAGATAAAAATGTTTCTTTATTGATCAAACCCTTAAGGTAGGGCAACACCATACATTCACTCCTTAAGGAAGGAGAACACTCCACAAGCCATATGCTTTTTCATATAATATTCCTTGACATCTCTTAATGGGGAGTCTCTAGCCTTTATATAGGCCTCATACATACAATATCATGGGTCATTACCATGGTTCCCTCAATACCATCTATCTAATACAATGGGCTTATTACATTATTGCTAACTATTTGTGGTCCCTTACATGCTACAGGTTAACCACTTTATTTATTAATATGGCCCATCCCATTATTAAATTATTCCCTTGGGTACCTCCCTCTATACCCCATACTATCTCCCCTAGGTATACTACATTCCACCCCCCTTAAACATGTTTCGTCCTCGAAACATAAGAAGAACACAAATGATAAAATCTACTCAAAAAAGTGATGCAGGGGCATTCAGCCCAAGGGAAATCATTGTAAATAGTAGACATAGGGGGTCATGCATTTTTGGAATTAGTTTCCTAAGTTCCAAGTCAGTTTAATATTTAGGCTTTTAAGTGTGATTTAATTAGATATTCTCAAAATAAATAAATGAGAACATAGGAACTAGGGAGAACTTTTAGGCATAAAAGGAATGGATGTGGATCATTAAGTGATAAGGAGGCTTTTCTATTTTAAAACAGGGAAAAGATGGAATAAAACCTCAAGATGCTTTTTTTCAGATGTATGCATTGCATGTAGAGCTTTAAAGATTTTATGTTTAAATCGTTATGAAAAGCATGTTTTGTATTGGATAAGGTCCGAGAAGGCCTATCCTTAATTATAAATAAAGTAGCAGCAAAGCTCTCATTAGAGAGGAGGAGGTGCCAGAAGAATTATGAGATTTTCTCTCGGCGTGCTAGAAATATTGATGATCTCTTGTTAATATGAATACATGCATTCAATAGTGATGGCATTGTGTATTAAAAGGCTTGAATTACCTTCCTATCCTCTGCTTGATATTACTGTGTATTGGAGCATTTGATTCGTTTTTGGTTCGTTCCTTTTCATTGTGAAAACGTATTGTTGCGCACTTTAATTTCATTGTTATATAATCAGAACAGGACTCTGTTGACACAGGGTAATTACAATATAATCAGTGGTGGACGTGAACCATATTAACATTGGTTCTTACCTTATTGGTTCAACCAATACCGTGCATAGAAGGTATTTGAAAATTCTGCAGCTTTTAACATGCAATTAATTAGTTGGGTGGAATATAATTAACTGGGTATTGGAGCGACAGTGGGTGAATGCGCCTTTTTAATCTCATTTTATTACAATCCAAGAAAAAATCTGTTTGCGCAGAGTAATTGAAATATTCATTAAGGGAAAGCGGTGGACGTAAAAAGCCTTCAATAAGCCATTACCATTAATGCCTTCGATGTGTTGCATGATGAGAATTGGGTGATGGTCAGAAGCGAAGTGGAGAAGTTGGTCTTTTCTAGACGTTGAATAGCGTATCGGTTCTTTTGCAATCGATTCTCAGAATTTTGCTGGGAAGGAATTTGTAATTCTTCTGAGAAAGGAAGAAAGTGCGACCCGAAATGCACAATAGAAGCGTGCCAGATGTTGAAGATTATCAAGTATCTACAGGAACAGGGTACGTTGTTGCAAAAGTGTTTTTTTAAAAAGCTGGGAATTGGCGGTCGAAGGTCTGGTTTTCCTATGGGGAGCAGCGTATATTAGGAACTCACGGCTGAATGCCCAAATTAATTTTTGCAGAGCGGCCCCTCATTATTAAAATTGGCTGTATAGTTTTGAAGTCGGAAGGGTTGAGCTTTGGGTTTGAAAAGTCGGAGATTTAAATGTTCGAGGGTTTAAAGACTTGGGATAGTTAAATTTCAGGTTTCAGGCGCTGAATTGGAAGTTTTCAGATGTTTGAATACCAAGCCTCCTAAAATTTGAAGAGTTAGGAGGCTTAAAGGCTGAAGGTGTTCAGATTTTGAAAGAGTTTGACGGGCTTGGCCACCATGAAGCAGTTTGGAAGACAAACGGGTTCTTTCATGGAAATGAGGAGACCAGATCTTTTTTTTAATCTAATATAGGTGATCAGTTAACGAAAAGGCACATGTGTTTCCAATATTTGGTTGGAATTCTTTTAAACCATAAATGGATGAGATAGCTTCCGCAAATGGAAAGGAATTGAAATTGCCTAGTGTGAAGTTTGTTAGGCGGTTGTGATGAATCCGTAGGCTGATATGCACATGAGTTTAAAGATTCTGGGTTTTGCAAAGATGGCCTTCATCAAAAAGTAGTCCATTGGTACCATGCATATGCATCTAGCCATCCAAGAGAAAGGTGAACCCTCGTTCTAGCTAGTACCTCGCTCGCTTGAGATGGAAGTTGACCCTTGTGACTACTCTGTGTTGATGTGTAGTAGGTGGATTGTCGCCCCTCTCTATCTGTCATGCGGGGTTTGTTGTCATTGTGGCTAATTTGTTGCCATCATGTTGGTTGTTTTCTTGCAGGGTGATGTGGATGGTGATATGTTGAAGTTTTAACCAATGGTGTATCTTTCTTTAATTCACCACCTAATGGAGTCTGGTCGGTATCTAGTACATGTTGTGGCATCTATTGTTGTTTCTTATCCTCCAAAATTACATCAACCATGGATTCCTCATCTGATTTATCCGTACCTGTAACATTTTTTGCTTCGGCCTCCCTGGACTCTACCTATTTTTCTCATACCTGGTTTGATGTTTGTGTTTGGTTGTCGACCATCAAGGGTTCATCATCTGATATGACAGTCCCTGGAACATCTTTTGCTTTAGCTTCCTTGGACTCTACCTGTTTATTGATGGAAATATCTTATCCATAGAAATATTCAAATCTTTATAAATTTGCACCTCCTCATTATTAACCTGTGTGTGCTCCATATGTTTTGTTGGAATTTGCAATATTTTTGCCAAATTAACATTTATAAAATTTTGCTTGCAACTAGGATTTATAGAAACAATGATCTTCTCCTTCTGAATATATCCATGAACCTATAATAAGGAGATACCAGTACAAAATAACCCCTTACATGTCTCATTCCCTTGTTTTCTAGCATGAGATCATTTGTCCAAAAGGACTTTTTCAAATTCTTCATTTGAAAATTTAAACTTCTGGATGCCAAGTGAGTAATACCATATGGCAGCCTCTTCTTTCAAAGTAAGCCATAGGAAACTTGTCCAATTTTTCGGATGGTTTTTCTTAAGATCTTTTATAAATTCTTTAATAGTAGGACCATTATCTTTCCCTGTAAAAATAAGATCTTTGCTAGGTTTTTGGTTTTCTTCTTTCCAGCATGAGACCATTTGTCCAACAATAGTTTTTCAATTTCATCAGTACTACATAACTTCAGAAACTCACTGTCAAGTGATTGCCACCATATAGTAGCCTCATATTCCAAATAATACCCTATTTTGTCCTTCCAATATCCTAATTTAAAGATTGTATCAATGCAGTCCGGAAATGCCACAATTGCCAAATTTTTTATCATAAGATGCGCGCTCCACCTACTCCTCTCCACCCTATAATTGCCATCGGTCCTTTTGCAAAGTGGGGTATCAACTTTATTACATGTAACCCTCACTCGGTCGAGGGGCATGTGTATATCATCCTTGCGGTAGATTATTTTACTAAGTGGGCCAAGGCGATGCCTACATTTTCGGCAGACGGAAAAATTGCTGCAATTTTTGTTTTCAATCATATAATTGCTAGATTCGGTGTTCCTCAAGTGATTATTACTGATCATGGAAGTCATTTCGAAACATCATGATGACTAAACTAACAGATCAACTTGGCCTGCGTCACGATAGTTCTACTCCATATTACCCATAGGCTAATGGTCTGGTTGAAGCAATGAATAAAGTTCTAGTTACTATGATCCAACGAATCATTGGGATTCATAGGTTGAATTGGCATAACATGTTATTTTCAATGTTTTGGGCATACCGAACCTCAGTAAAAACATCAACTGGTTTCACTCCTTTTCAGCTAGTTTACAAGTTGGAAGCAGTGTTACCCATTGGAAGCGAAATTCCGTCATTGCAAATAGCAATAGAATTACTCCCAGCCACTTCCGAAGAGGAGAAACATTTGTTTTACTTAGCTCAACTAGATGAGAATCGACGTGATGTTGCATTAGCAATCGAGACTCATGCAAAATGAATAAAAGCTCAGTACGACTGAAATGTTACACCTCGTAATTTTTCGGAAGGTGACCTAGTCTTACTATATGATCAAGCAAACGATAAGCTAGGGGCTAGAAAATTTGTACCTATGTGGCATGGTCCTTTTGTTGTTAAGTGAAATCTGGCAAAAGGGGCCTAGGAATTAGTAGATTTTGACGGTGTCTCTTTAGGTAAACCCAGAAATGGGCTCTACCTGAAAAGATATTATGCTTAATTTTTTGTGTGGAGATTTTTGTTAGAATAGTTTCTTTCTAGTTTGCGCGTTTAAATTAGAAAGTATGCCTAGTTTAGAGAGTGTTTTTATCATTATTCCTGCTTATCTTGATTTTACTCTTGATATTGCATATGTCGATGTCTCTTCAAACATACATTGGCTTTGCTGACGACGCTTGTCGTAGTACACCGAACATTTCTTCTGTAGCTTGGGTTATCTATTCACCCTCTGACGAGTTAGTATCTATGCATGGGGTAAGCCTCAGTCAAACAACAAATAACATTGCAGAGTATAGTGTAGTGATTGAGTTATTATCTGAATCCATCTCATTTGGGATTCGGATTTTGATTGTTAGGTTAGATTCTGAACTTGTTGTATTACAGCTTAACAGAGTTTATGCCATTAGAAATCCAGTGTTATTAAGGTTATTTTTTAGAGTTCGTCTCTTGGAACGTGAATTTGACTAAATTGAATATCAGCATATTCCAAGATATTTAAATACATTAGTAGATGCAGTTGCTTCTCGAATGTTAAATAGACATTTGCAATAATCAAAACAGTAAATTTAAAAACATTCCATAACATGTTATAAAAGGTAGCCAGTAATAGTGATATATTATAGCATAGAGGTGTGTCAAATATACATCATCTTCGATCATAGGTTGAAAAACACCTTATGATCTGTAAAGATGATAGAACAAAAACATATAAAATGTCATGTGAGTCTACAAAGGCGATCATCCTATCACTGGTGATGATCACGATAAGAAACCACTGCTCGGGCCACCCTACAAAGGAACCTCCTAAAAGGTCCTGGGACCCCAATCACATAGTGTTGTAACCTAAGTGGAATATCATCTATGCTAGTCTCTAGAATGTATGTTGTCAAACACTCTAGATGATGCTCCAGTTAGGTCAGGGTCTCTGTTGATTGGTCCTATGGGGCCAGTGCTGCTGCAGCTGGTTGTCTCCTCTCATAGGGCTGGACAGCGGTTGGTCGTCGTGGACCCACATCTGCATTTAAAAAATTTTACTGTCAGTTTTGGACGATTTAAAAAAAAAAAAAAAAAAAAAAAAAA
>APFE030232130.1:81998-101333 GCA_000404065.3 Pinus taeda | reverse complement strand
ATGAACCTGTTTGTTACACTTTGTGTTTTAGAAAAGCATTTAAGCACTCTTGAACACAACACTTTTTGTTCACCTGGGTTGGGAAATCCTTTGCCTGACAGTTAATCAGACCATATTGAAAGTCTTCAGCTAGTTTCTGGGTATTAGGTTTAGGTCAATTGTCACCAAACTACCTGCAGTGTCGTTATGTGTTCAAGAGATCAGTTCAATAAACCATTCATTTGCAAAATACTGTCATCCATCTTTGACCATCCCTGAGTTAGTCCTTGCCAAATATGTTTCTTTAAACTTGATCTATGATTTTGTGTTGTGAGCTTGCCTACGACGGATCACTTTCTATTGACTTCAGCTCATTATCTAGAAAGATGATCTAGAAATCATCAGTACCTTGGAATCTGCATGCCTCAATGGTAGGTTTCTCGCCTTTGATGACAGGTTGCATCATTGACCTTCGATCAAAGGATTCTGTGGCATTTTCGACATCAACTCATTTATTCACATTTCATGGATTGTACTGAGTACTTTGAGAGCCATTGACATTACTGGTGGTTTCCCTCACACTTGTTAACAGTTTACATCATTGACTGGTAATCAAGTGGTTTCTACCATGTTCGACTTCGACACATTCATTCACATGGATAGAATCATACTAGTTCGGGAAGCAAAATCAAGACCCTGGATCTAGTTTCCACCATCCAGGCTGCGAGGAATTTTTTTATTCCTTATACAGTGGACTATTCATAAACAGATGGTTGCGCCCATACTGTGTCTACATATGTCTATACTTGTGATATATTACAAAATCATTCCTGTATCAGAACAGTTTAGTTAGTTATTTAGTCAGTTTTAATCTGAGTATGGGAATGCCTACCTCAGCAATGATATCTTCACATATATATATTTTGTATTTAATGTTTTTACAGGTTCCAACCAAGGTATCCACAGGATGATCTTCGAAATGATAAAGTACTTCACTCTTCTTAGATGACAAAACTATCCTCATTTATTATAGGCTTCACACTTTAGGGGGCAATCTGTTGCACAAAAATTGTCACCATGACATTCTGCAGTCTGTGTGAGTCTATCACTGCTCATACTTTCCTCCTTTGCAAGTCTTAAACCTCAGTTCTTCATATCAAGCCTTGAAAATAAGAGAAAGACCTTAAAAGTCTCTAAAACTCTAGTTCCGCACTTTCTCTTAGCATTACCTGCGGTCCTGCACTTAATGGTCATGTCCCCTATGCACCTGACCGCTCTATCTCTGTGTAATGGGTGCGGACCCATGTAAAAGTCAAAAAGCTGCAAGTACATTCTTAAAAACTCACTTTGAGTCATTTCTGGACGCTTCTAAAAGGAATCTTGAGGTGGCAAGTTCACTCCTTTAAGGTTCATGCATCCCATACCTTAAGGAGCTAACCGCTTGATGTGAGGAGCTTATCCCTTTGAAGAAGGACTCTATGCCTTCATAGGTGGATCTGTAACCTCCTTCCTTTGCACTATAAAATGAAGCATTGGGCTAGTTACTGATGGAGTTGAAAGCTGAATATTTTTGAGGTGAAATTTTGTTGGAACTTAGTCTTCCTAATTGAGCTTTTGAGAGGAGAGATTACATATCTTTTGATCTCATTTGGAAGAGAGTGAGGCTTGTCAAGGTAGAGGAGATTTCTATTTGGACCCTAGGAAGAGCTTGTACAGCATCAAGGAACCAAGGTTGTAAAGTTCTTCTATTTCAAAGTTAATACAATCAAGTTTATTTTTCTCAATAAGTTGTGTTTTATGGTTTATTTTATGAACTCCTTGATCATCATAATGAACATGATTTATTATATTAGCTATGCAAGTGTTATTTGATGTGTGCTTGTTTGTGATTGCAGGTTTTTAAAACGAAACTCTTACAGACGCTTGGAGCATGGTTGCCACAAACTAGCGTTGGACTTAAGGTAGGGTCTAGAACACCTCTTAGTTTTTATTAATGAATCGCAATATGTTTAGAGAAAGGTAGATTTGCTTGTCCTGCTTGTTGCTAGATATCTATTGATACTAGGGAGATCGGTCTTGTCCGCAAGAATGATTTACCCGGCCAACAAATTGGCGACTCCGCTGGGGAACTGAATTTGGTTTTTTTCTATTTTCCTTTTCCTTTGACTTGAGAAACTTGTTTTTTTTTTCTGGTTTTTGCCTGATGTGTGTGGGATTGGGTAATTTTTAGATTCTGAATTGATTTTTGTTTCTTCGAATTTTTGAAGAGGACCTCACGTTCTGTTTGTAATACAGTGCGGACATCTCTGCATTGTTACTTTACTACACAGAGCAGTACCACATCTGGTTGTACTAGAAGCCTGCAGACCCTATCAAATTTTTTGAAAAACCTAAAATCTTTTCGTCCAGTTAGGTTTAGCTTTTATTTACGACTTTTAGTTTCTTCCTAGATTTGCATGTGTCCTATCAAAAGTCTCTTTTGAGTGAGTTCCATTAGCATTTTTGTTTTAGGTGATTTTCTGGAAGTTTTGCATGCCTGGATTGATTTTCATTTGGTCTTTGTAGTGACTCAGAGATTAGAAACCTAAGAAACTTTAGATCACCCTAGTCTCTTTTTCCTTCTTGATGAGTTTGACTGGTTTTTAAAATTTGTCCTTGGTGAGAAATAGATTTCGTTTTCTCTTTGCAAAACTTTGAACGAACTTGCTTGTAAGTTTTGAATTTCATTTTTATAAAAGAAAACATAGCTAGGTGTTTTTTGATTGATTTGTTATTCTGAACGAATTAATCCTTAGTTGGTTGAATAACTAAGTAAAACATCCTCAAAAAGATTTGAAGATTTTATTTCAATTAGTTTTTTAGAAGTTTTATATCTCAAGATTAGTTTTTCATACTTTTTGAATGTTTTCTAGAAATCATAGATTCTCTTTTGCAAGAATTGTTTTCTGTAGTTTTGACTGTTGAAAAAGAAAAGGGAAATTTTGTGAGCATAATTAGTAGTCTCATTTTGAGTTTATTGAAAAAGACAAAAAGGATTTTCTTTTCATTTACATGTTGAAAGAAAGTTTTACTTTTCGAAGAATTGCATTCTCAACTCTTTCTTTTAGCTAGAAATTCATTGAAGGAAAAAACGAATTTTTTATCATTTTTAGGTGCATTTTTTAGTGTTTTAGAGTCGAGTCTCCACACCATCAAAGTTTCATCTCTATACCTATTGACTTAAGAAACAAATATAAAAATAACGCTTAATTAAAATTGATCTAGAAATCTTTTTATTTCTAGGGCTCTTATCACCAATATAGCTTAGGCTAGTCTCTTGGAGTAGGGAGTAATTAACTCTCCAAGATAATTAAAACAAACAAGTAGCTGTATCTTGCGGTAGGAAATAAATCCAATTGTAATTGATATAATCTGGGAAGCTCCTCTTAAAGGAGTCAATCATGAGATCATGTCCGAACCTTTGAGACAATCAAGTCTATATCATTGGGAAAGATAGAAGATTTGCGTGTATTAAAAACGTAAACCTCGGATTAACCATTGTCGAGGAGCCTGGGGTCACTTGTTGGTAAACCTCGGATTGATCATGTCGAGGAGCCTTCAAGGGGATTGAGCTTTTTTACTCTGCCCTTGCACGTAGATCGGATGGTAGACTGTTCCCCAGTTGTATTTGTTACTGTTGGTAACCTTAGTGACCATAATCTTAAGATTTTTTTGTAAGGTGACGGTGAAGGACGAGTCTCACTGTACCTGGAGCAGACGTCGACTAGACTCACTTGGACTTTCTGGGGGGTTCTCTTCACTCGAGATGATTTTGTGAAGAAACTTGTGCCAGTCTGTTTCATTAAGAAGATTGTCAGGGTAATTGTTCCAACCGCCATTTCTGTATTGAATTCTGCGACGTTGGATTTCATCACCAACTAGTGTTTTCGGTACGGAAAGTTACTGTTTGTGTGTGGTTTGAACTCCTAAATTTCTAGGCGTGTGATTCAATTGTTTGATTCTTTAGAGACTTTAGGTGGTTTTATTGAGATTTTATTTATTTGTGTGTGAAGTAATTAAATATTTAATCGTGGTTGAATTACCAAGACAATCTCGTAGACTTCGGAGGCAACCTCCCGAATATACACCAAGCCAGCTTGAAGGGCTACGATCTCTTGTATCACCTAGTGACAGTAGAGTTGGGTCACTGGGAGCTGGAGAGTCTTCTTTAATTATACATCCTGATTATCAAGTTCAAGCAACAGAGTATATTTCTGAACCAATTTCATTTTCCGAAGTTACTGGTAGTATTTCTCCTACTAGTGAATTAGTTGAAGAATCTGAAATTTATGAACCTGAAACTGAACCTGTTGCTACTCCATCTTCAGCATTTTCTTCTCCAACTTCTAGTGGTCCTGGTTCACCCAGGGTAGGGAGTATTATTACCCAAAATCTCCCTTCTTGACTCATCTCCATTGAAGAAATTATTAGTCTGGACGAAGATACAACTCACCCTGAAAATCAACCAACTTTAGAACTTAGGGAGCGTGAATCCATCTTCTACAATCCTTTTAGAAGTGACGCTTGGTACATATCATTGACGAAATTTTTAGAAAATCTGAGTCTTGCTTCTTCACCACCTCGAATTCCTTTCCATCCTACGCCTAGAGGTTATTATCCTCCTTTAAATATGTCCAAAACGGTCATCCATGTTTTCCCAAACACCAGAAACATTTTTATATGGCGGTCCTTATGTTCCTTCTGGGTATCAGTCGATTTCTGGTACTCTTTCAGGAGCATCTCCTCAACCAATTGGACATGAGATATCAACTAGTAATAATGGAACTCAACCGTTAAGTGTAGAAGAGATTCTTATGATGTCTGGTGCTATTCCAAATCTGCAACCTCAAGGTACTTAGTTACCACCTGGGGGGCAACCTTAAGGTGCTCACTTACCGCCTGGGGGGCAACCTTAAGGTGCTCACTTACCGCCTGGGGGGCAACCCCAAAGTAGTCAAATACCACCTAGGGGGTAGCCTCAAGGTGCTCACTTACCACCTGGGGGGAAACCTCAAGGTAATCAGATACCACTCCTCACATCAAGGGGTTAGCTCCTTAAGGTAAGGGATGCATGAACCTTAAAGGAGCGAGCTTGCCACCTCAAGATTCCTTCTAGAAGCGTCTAGAAATGACTCAAAGTGAGTTTTTAAGAATGTACTTGCGCCTTTTTTACTTTTACAGGGGTCCGCACCCATTACACAAAGACAGAGCAGTCAAGTGCGAAGGGGACATGACCATTAGGTGCGGGACCACAGGTAATGCTAAGAGAAAGTGAAGAACCAGAGTTTTAGAGACTTTTAAGGTCTTTCTCTTATTTTCAAGGCTTGACATGAAGAACTGAGGTTTAATACTTGCAAAGGAGGAAAGTATGAGTGGTGATAGACTCACACAGATTGCAGAATGTCATGGTGACAATGTTTTGTGCAACAGATTGCCCCCTAAAGTGCGAAGTCTGTAATAGATGAGGATAGTTTTTGTCATCTAAGAAGAGTGAAGTACTTTATCATTTCGAAGATCATCCTGTAGATACCCTAGTTGGAACCTATAAAAAAATTCAATACAAAATATATATATATATGTGACGATATCATTGCTGAGGTAGGCATTCCCACACTCAAATCAAAACTGACTAAAGAACTAACTAAACTGTTTTGATACAGGAATGATTTTGTAGTACATCACAAGTATAGACATATGTAGACACAGTATGGATGCAGCCATTTATTTATGAATAGTCCACTGTATAATGAATAACAAAATTCCTCGCAGCCTGGATGGTGGAAACTAGATCCAGGGTCTTGATTTCTGCTTCCCGAACTAGTACGATTCTATCCATGTGAATGAATGTGTCGAAGTCGAACATGGTAGAAACCACTTGATTACCAGTTAATGATGTAAACTGTTAACAAGTGTGAGAGAAGCCGCTAGTAATGTCAATGGCTCTCAAAGTACTCAGTACAATCTATGAAATGTGAATAAATGAGTTGATGTCGAACATGTCACAGAATCCTTTGATCGAAGGTCAATGATGCAACCTGTCGTCGAAGGTGAGAAACCTGCCATTGAGGCATGCAAATTCCAAGGTACCGACAATTTCTAGATCATCTTTCTAGATAATGAGCTGAAGTCGATAGAAAGTGATCCATCGTAGACAAGCCCACAACACGAAATCATAGATCAAGTTTGAAGAAACATATTTAGCAAGGACTAACTCAGGGATGGTCAAATATGGATGACAAATATTTTTCAAATGAATGGTTTATTTGAATTGATCTCATGAACACATAACGACATTGCAGATGGTTTGGTAACAATTGACCCAAAGCTAATACCCAGAAACCGGCTGAAGACTTTCAACATGGTTTGATTAACAGTTAGGAAAAGGATTTCCCAACCCAGGTGAACAAAAAGTGTCGTGTTCAAGAGTGGTTAAATGTTTTTCTAAAACACAAAGTATAACAAACAGGTTCATTTTTCTCTCTTTTCCCCCACCATTTCTGGCAAGTACCTCTTTATTTTTGACAAGCTTGAGGAGGGTAACATTTGCTTGATTATAAGCTCATCCTTCGGATGAGTCCAACTTAGTTTAAAATTCGAACCCTAAGAAGGAGTGGCCCGTTCCTGTTTAAATTGAACAGGTCCTTTACTGTTTGAATTTAACGAGTCCAGTATAGGAAAAACTCGATGTTTTTCAGTTTTAGGGAGTCAGAAGAAAAACTTAAGGAAACTCCATGGGTGTCCTTTTTCGTAAATTTGTGTCTCCCAAGCCCAAAAAAGTATAAAACAATACTTGAGAGAACCGCTTGACCATTACGATCAAGGAGTACTTTTCATAATTAGTGGCCCTGAGCTGAAAAAGTAAAAAAACGATCAAAGACACGTCGTTTTATTACCAATATCGAACTTGAAATGACAAATTCTGGCAATCTTTTCATGTTTATACGGTCAGAAAAGAGTTGTAAGTGGACTGTCCTTTTAACTCTGTTTTAACGAGTTTAAAAAGAAAATCTCAACAATATTTTCATATTTTATGAGTCAGAAAAGAGCTTAAATAGGACTCCAATGTTTTTCGTTGAAAATGATCAATTATCCCTGAAAATCCAATATTCTGCACAAAAACTCAAAACATTACTCATATTTGTCTAAAATAAATAAAAATGCATCAAAAGTTACCTTTTTAAAATGAAAAATAAACAAATTAAAAATTCATTTATTCAAAAAAGCTTATAAAAAGGGCTTTTGTAAATTCATTTTTACCGTTTGACTTCAGATTGAAAAGTAAGAGCTTTTGGTAAGAAACTCCTTGTGAAGATTGCGGAAAATCCGACCATTGGAATCGAAAACCGTCAGCTCCAGGTAATCCACATAATCTCTATCTTACATTTCAACCATTTGATTTTCATTTTAGGGCTTTAAAATTGATTTTTAAGGGAAAATTTTGTTTAAAAAACCGCTCGCGGGGGTCCGCAAGTGCAACATGTGGCCCCTACAAACCCCAACTTTTTCGTACAAAGGAAAAAGTCGGGGTCCCGCACCTGTTCTTAAGGACGAGTGCGGACCTACGGACTGTCCCTAACTAGCAGGTGCGGACCCCGCTGAATACGTTTTAAAACTTCAATTTTTTCATTTTTGCCCGAAAATTTTTGAACTAAAATTTTCTAATCTGCCCTTTTTGCAATGTAGGATATACAAAATTCTCATTTGGCAAGAACGAGAGCACGAAGAGGTGGACCTAGCCACATTATTTCATCCACCTACAATACAAGCATTAAAAGCATGCGGACTATTTAAATTTTGGGCCATACCCGGCATGAGGGCTCAAGTAGACTTCTTGCAATGGCTGGTGGATAGGTGGAGTACACAAGACCAGTGTTTCATTATTGGTGGCCACCAACTCAAAATCGAGCTAGAGGACATATCCTTCTTGACTGGTTTGCCCAAGAGAGGTGAACAATTATCTCTATTTAGGACTAGGCCATGTGGCCAGTCTATCGCTAGTCTTCGCCTAGAGTTTTGTAATGACCAAACATAGGACAAACGGATAGATATTAAGACTATCTCCCATTCTAAACTTAAATTGATCGCATTTACTGTCAGCATACTATGCAGGAGTGGAGCATTGTATCTAGCTACCGGATCCCAAATGCGAATGGTAGTAGAATGTTTCCAAGGCACCATCTTCAACTGGTGCGAGGCTGTGTTGGTGAATGTAAAAGGCCAACTGACTAGAGAAAAGAACGGAAAACTAAAAAAATTTGGATATGGTTTCCTAGTTGTCAGCTTTGGTCTAGAGAGGGTCCCGATGTTGGTCCCACAGCAACTTTCTGTTGAGGATGGACTTCCTCGAGAGCCTAGGATTATGCGTTGGGTTGCAGTGATGGCCCGTCATCCTGAGGAGGGTTCAGAGGTTGTACGATTTCCACCTGAGTATTTTCGTTGGTTGAGGAACCAACTTTTTGTGATTCAGGATTTTCCATATGCTGGGATGGATTATCATGGTGATCCAGACATGGCTCTTCCATCAGGAGAGAAATGGGATGATTCAGGTAAATTCATTTTCAACATTTTATAAATTTTGAACTAATTTTTTTTGTTTTAAAATCATCCAAAACTACCAGTAAAAGGTTCTAAATGCATATGTGGGTCCATAGTGACCATCCGCTCTCCAACCCTATGAGAGGAGACAACCAGCTGCAGCAGCACTGGCCCACAGGACCAATCAGCAGAGACCCTGACTGAACTAGAGCATCATCTAGAGCGTTTGACAGTAGACATTCCAGAGACTAGCATAGATGATATTCCACTTAGGTTACAGCACTATGTGATTGGGGTCCCAGGACCTTTTAGGAGGTTCCTTTGTAGGGTGGCCCGAGCAGTGGTTTCTTACCATGATCATCACCAGTGATAGGATGATTGCCTTTGTAGACTCACATGACATTTTATATCTTTTTGTACTATCATTTTTGCCGATCATAAGGTGTTTTTCAACATATGATCGAAGACGATGTATATTTGACACACCTCTATGCTATGATATATCACTATTACTAGCTACCTTGTATAACATGTTATGGAATGTTTTTAAATTTACTGTTTTGATTATTGCAAATGTCTATTTAATATTTGAGAAGCAACTGCATCTGCTAATGTATTTAAATATCTTGGAATATGCTGATATTCAATGTAGTCAAATTCACGTTCCAAGAGACAAACTCTCAAAAATAATCTTAATAACACTAGATTTATAATGGCATAAACTCTATTAAGTTGTAATACAACAATTCAGAATCTAACCTAACAATCAAACTTCGAATCCCAAATGAGATGGATTCAGATAATAACTCAATCACTGCACTATACTCTGCAATGTTATTTGTTGTTTGACTGAGGCTTACCCCATGCATAGATACTAACTCGTCAGAGGGTGAATAGGTAACCCAAGTTGTAGAAGAAATGTTCTGTGTACTACGACAAGCGCCATCAACAAAACCAATGTATGTTTGAAGAGACGTCGACATCTGCAATATCCAGAGTAAAATCAAGATAAGCAGGAATAAATGATAAAAACACTCTCTAAACTAGGCATACTTTCTAATCTAAACACGCCAACTAGAAATAAACTATTCTAACAAAAATCTCCACACCAAAAATTAAGCATAATAACTTTTCAGGTAGAGCCCATTTCTGGGTTTACCTAAAGAGACACTGTCAAAATATACTAATTCATAGGCCCCTTTGCCAGCTTTCGCTTAACAACAAAAGGATCATGCGACATAGGTACAAATTTTATAGCCCCTAGCTTATCGTTTGCTTGATCATATAATAAAACTAGGTCACCTTCCGAAAAATTACGAGGTGTAACATTTCGGTCGTACTGAGCTTTTATCCGTTTTGCATGAGTCTCGATTGCTAATGCAGCATCACGTTGATTCTCATCTAGTTGAGCTAAGTACAACAAACGTTTCTCCTCTTCGGAAGTGGCTGGGAGTAATTCTATGGCTATTTGCAATGACGGAATTTCATATTCAATGGGTAGCACTGCTTCCAACCTGTAAACTAGCTGAAAAGGAGTGAAACCATTTGATGTTTTTACTGAGGTTTGGTATGCCCAAAGCGTTGAAAATAACATATTATGCCAATTCGACCTATGAATACCAATGATTCGTTGGATCATAGTGGCTAGAACTTTAATGATTGCTTCAACAAGACCAGTAGCCTGTGGGTAATATGGAGTAGAACTATCGTGACGCAGGCCAAGTTGATCTATTAGTTCAATCATTATGATGTTTCGAAAATGACTTCCATGATCAGTAATAATCACTTGAGGAACACCGAATCTAGCAATTATATGATTAAAAACGAAAATTGCAGCAATTTTTCCGTCTGTCGAAAATGTAGGCATCGCCTTGGCCCACTTAGTAAAAGAATCCACCGCAAGGATGATATACACATGCCCCACGGCCGAGTGAGTTTTACATGTAATAAAGTTGATACCCCACTTTGCAAAAGGATCGACGATAATTATAGGGTGGAGAGGAGCAGGTGGATCACACATCTTACGATCAAAAATTTGGCAATTGTGGCATTTCCGGACTGCATTGATACAATCTTTAAATAAGGATGGCCAGAAATAACTAGCGCGCAATATCTTTTGGGTTGTGGCATACCCAGACATATGACCACCACATGCTCCAGAGTGACAGTCATTCAGAACCTTTTCAGCTTCTTCATGAGTTAGACAACGTCAGAAAATAGAATCCGCCCCACGACGATAGAGTGTATCTCCAATAATATTGTTGGGATTGGAAATATATTTTCCTTCGCTGAGATCGTGAGATTTCAGGCCGAAAAGATTGGGTTTGGAGATAGACAATTATATCTCCATACCATGGATCAAGAGTACTGATAAGAAACAAGGATTCATCCACAATGGGTTCTTCCGCCACAGTTTCAGTGTCAGTACGCGACAAGTCACACATCAATTCCGTAAAAACCAAAGATTTCTTTACCTTGGATTTTTCAAATTCCAAGTCAAATGCCTGCAGGATAACTATCCATTTGGAATACTTTCCCCCTAGCAATTGTTTGGTCAAAATATACATCATAGGGTTACAGTCAGTAATTACAGTGGTTTTGCATAATAAGATGTAATGACAAAATCTTTGGACAGCTTGAACAGTTGCCAAGGCCAATTTCTCCACATGCGAATATTTAAGCTCAGTCGGATTCAGAGTTCGACTAAGATAGTAAATCACATTTTCACTATTGAATTCATCTTCCTAAACTAAAACCATCCCAATGGTGGAATGAGAAGCGGTGAGGTACAAGAAGTAATCATGGTTGTAGTTGGGAGAATGCAATAACGGTGCATGGGTCAACGCATGTTTAAGTGCATCAAAAGATTTGTCAGCTATCTCATCCCAAAAGAATGGAGTATTCTATTTCAACAGCCTGGTAAAACCTTTCGTTATCTCGGCCTAGTTAGGAATGAAACGACGTAAAAAGCTTTCTTTCCCTTGCAAACTTTGGAGTTGGCAAAGAGTCGAAGGCAGAGGTAATTTGACAATAGCTTCAACCTTCGAGGGATCGCCACGAATGCCGGCTTTTGAGACAACAAATCCCAGTAAACAACCCGTTTCTATACAGAAAACACATTTGTGTGGATTCAACCTAATTCGATAATGCGTACATCTCATAAAGATTGCTCGTAAATGAGTGAAATGATCATATCTATGTAACGAATGAGAAGATAAATCATCGAGATAAGGCTGCACAATGTGCTTGATGTTATGAAATGCGTAAGACATAGCCCTTTGAGAAGTTTCTCTGGTGTTCTTCAATCCAAAAGGCAACTTACAATAAGCAAATGTCCCGCATGGAAAAATGAAAACTGTTTTTGGTTGATCAGTAGGGAGTATGTTAATTTGATTGTAACCGGAAAAACCATCCATAAAGGAGAACATTTCACTGCTGGCACAATCATCAATAATTTGATTGATATAGGGGGTTGGATAATTGTCTTTAGGACAAGCTCAATTAATATTCCTATAATCAATACGTCTTCTTATCGTTCCTTGCTTTTTGTTCACAGGAACAATATCTGATACCCAATCCGTTAAGGGAATTAGATAAATGAAACCTTCTTTAAGTAATTTCTCAACTTCAGCTTTAATAGCAGCAGCTTTTCGCGGATGAATATGACGCAAAAATTGTCGGACAGGTTTAGCATCCAGGTAATTTTAATTTCATGGACAACAATTGATGGATCGATTCCTGCCATTTCTTCATATGACTAGGAAAACACGTCAAGGAATTCTTGAAATAGGGCTTTATAAGTTTGGATTTCATCGTCCGTACAAGAAGCACCTATATGAATGTTTTCAATAATTCTGAGTTTCACTGAAATGTCAATAGGAATTGTTCGAGAAATATTTCCCAAATTTAACTCAGAATCAGGATGTTGCAATGGATTTTGCGGTTCTTTGACATAATCAGCGGTAAAAATAGATGAAAAATCATTTTCAAAATGATCAAGCTTAGGTAAAAACGAAGACCGATGATGAAGATCTTCCCATGGTAAATCATCAACAGAAATGAGTTCACGAATTTGCTCATCAATATGAACAGGGTCAAAAAATGTTGTTGAATCTGAGGTTGATATTGAAAGTGGTTCTCCATGGACCACATTCATTGGATCAGATTTGTTTGAACAAGAGTCAGAAAATGACTGTACAGCCTGATATGCAACTTCAAAGGGACTCAAAGCCATTTCATCACCTAATGAGTCCACCTCAGAATCGGAAGGTACGATCCAAGGATCATCAAAAATAATGGTGTTCGATGAAATCATATGAATAGTTGTAAATGAAGGCGATACATTAGGAGGAGGAAATGAAAAAGTTCCTAGTAAACCAGAATCTTTAACCAAACCTACCCCAACATCCTTGTAAGGGATAGTTGTTTTACCGACATGTTGAATACTATCAGAAGAGGCTGGATCAGATGAAAAATAAGTTAACTGGTCTATTGTAACGATCTTTCCATTATGAGGAAACTTGATAAGCCGAAAGACTGATTAAACAATAGCAGTCATCACGTAAGACCAACTGCGACCCAAGAGAAGGTTGTAATCTAGAGGGGCGTCAACCACCTCCACATCTAGATTTACAATTTTTCCTTCAATCCCTATAGGTAAATCCTACAAAATGCCAAAAGGATGAAACCCTCGACCATAAAAATCCTTTAGAATCATCGAGGGTTGATTGAGTGTAGAAGAACCAAGCGATCTCCAACACTGAATCGACATAATACACGTAGAAGCTCCCTCATCCATCACAGTCCTAAAGCAAGGTCTGTTTTTTACTAACACTGGAATCTGGAAAGCCATTTGATGAGGGAGGTGAGGTGTACTATTCTCTAAATCGAAGATTATAAGGTTCGAATCCTGAATATCAACAGCTCCTATAGTAGACAATAGTAATTTATGTTGTGCTGAACATGATTGCAGCACCTCCAAAGCCAACATTGCTGAAGGGGAAATAGCTAAGTCTTCAACAATGTTATAGTTCTGGGTAGCTCTCGCATGTGGATTGAAAGCTGACTTCCGAAGTATACCTTTAGCAAACGGTTTGATTACTAAGTCTGGGTTAGGTTTCTCGATCTGTATCATATCAGAACCGAAAGGAGTTGAAGTTGATGGATTTGAATTAGAAGATTCTGCTTCCTTACCACCAACAGGACTTTTACTACCATAATCTTGCGATCGCGTTGCAATCCTGACATGCGACATCATCATTATGGGTTCTTATGAGGCATTTAAGGAAGAACCTATCATATTACTATCTTGACTAGGAAAAGGATCCTTCAATACAGCAGGTGTTTGAGAACCTTTGACGATTTTCGAAACCTCAACTCGATGTGGGCAGTCTCTTGTAAAATGTTCTTCATCACAAATGAGACAAGGATATCGAGGTTTACATTTCTCGTCAGTATATTCAGTTTTTTTTATTTCTCTTTTGTGTTTTGTTTAATTTTCTTCTTCCAATTCGTTTTACCACCGGATTTTGATTTGGCCATAGATGATTCTACGACATGGATATCGGCAGGAATTTCAGCGGAAGAATCTCATGTCGGGGAATCTGGTAAAGTTATAATCGGAGAAGAATTCTTTGAAGATTTCTTCTTGCTTTTGGTACTAACTGAACCAATCATACCATCAGCAGCATGAGACCCTGAAGGAGCTGCAGTTATTTTATTGTTTTTCGGAAGGTCGGGGATTTTTTCATGTAAAGTACTCGACTGCGTATAAACGAGGTCGAGGTACTGAGCCTGAGCAATGACTTGCTCTTCAATAACGACTCCTGCTTTAGCTACATCCTCAGTGATTTTAGGTAATAATGATTTAACAAACCATTCTACCAAAATTTGATCTGGAATAAAAACTTTCACTAAATGTCGTCGATGTCGCCATTCATGAATATGATCTGAAATATACGTGGACGTTGACAGTTTTAATGAAGTTAATAATTTCGTGCCATTGTCATATATGACAGGAAACTAAAAATGAGTTAAAAATGAAGTGGCTAACTAACTAAAATTATAAAAAGAGCCTCGTGGTAACTCAATGTACCACTTGGCAACAAGACCAATCAGAGTGCGTTAAAAAGACATAAGAGAATTGAATCATTGATAATGGAATTGGATGCACACCAGAGGTGATAAGTCATCACATGATTAGATGGATCTTCTCCTAACTTACCCTCAAACTTAGGGATATCACTGAGCAACTTATTAGGCATTGGCGGCCAATACAGGAGATAATAAATTAGATCATTCGTAAGGTGTGACAAATCAGGTAAATCCAAAGTTGCGATAAATGGTAACTGATGGTTAGGGTCTCCAAAACCATGGGTCACAAGACCAGCCCCAGGAGGAGGATATCCAGGATAACCTGGAATTGGATTTGCATTAGGAATATTATATCCTCCTGGAAAACCAGGATTAACCAGACCAAACTGGGGTTGTTGAGGTTGCTAATAAGTATATCCAGGGTACGGTTGATATTGATAAACTGGGTTTTGAACAACAAGACCATATTGCTACTGTCCCTGGTATGGTTGATAAGTAAATTGTGGTTGACTTGTGACAATGGTACTTGGACCAGGTTTTCCTACAGGCATCTAAACCGTAGTCTCAACTATAGGTCCTGACTGTGGTAAAGAGGTCTGAGGAGTTGATGCAGGAACAGTAGAAACCGGAGCTGTCGATACTCCAGAAGTAGGTGGGGTAGGTTGAACAAAAGCTGCAATAATTGCAGCAGCAGTTTGAGGCGGAGTTCGAGGCAAACTAGGCCTAGGGTAATGTACTACACTAGTTGTAGAAGTTTGAACAGTAGTCTGGACAGGTTGTTGGGTTGGACCAGAAACCAAAGGTTGTCCAGATTGAGATGACAACTGCACATTAGGTTGCAAAATCTGTTGATTTTGGGATGGATCCCACACCATGTTCATTCCGGGGTATGGACCCATATAAGGTTGAGCGTATTGCGGACCATAACCAGGTTGAGTGTAGGGTTGATAATGTAGAGCTCCATTTCCAGCTCCTTGTACAAATGGTTGACCAGAAGGTGGTTGGAAACCTTGAGTTGGGTAATGATATTGAGGTTGATAACCTTGAGGCACGTACTGAAACTGGGGTTGACCTTGAGGTACATATTGATACTGGGGTTGACCTTGAGGTATATATTGAGTTTGGGGTTGACCTTGAGGTATATATTGAGTATAGGGTTGACCTTGAGGTATGTATTGTCCCGAAGGTATGTATTGTCCTTGAGGTTTCCCTCCAGGCGGTATCTAATTACCTTGAGGTTGCCCCCCAGGAGGTAAGTGAGCACCTTGAGGCTGCCCCCCAGACGGTGTTTGACTACCTTAGGGTTGCCCCCCAGGCAGTAAGTGAGCACCTTGAGGTTGCGCCCCAAGCAGTAACTGACTACCTTGAGGTTGCGGATTTGGAATAACACTAGACATCATAAGAATATCTTCTACACTTAACGATTGAGTTCTGTTATTACCAGTTGATATCCCATGTTCAATTGGTTGAGGAGATGCTCTTGAAAAAGTACCAGAAATTGACTGATACCCAAAAGGAACATAAGGACCGCCATATAAAAATGTTTCCGATGTTTGGGAAAACATGGATGACCATTTCGACATATTCAAAGGAGGATAATAACCTCTGAGCGTAGGATGGAAAGGAATTTGAGGTGGTGAAGAAGCAAGACTCTGACTTTCTAAAAAGTTTTTCAATGATACGTACCAAGCGTCAATTCTAAAAGGACTGTAGAATATGGATTCACGCTCCCTAAGTTCTAAAGTTGGTTGATTTTCAGGGAGAGTTGTATCTTTGTCCAGACTAATAATTTCTTCAATGGAAATGAGTCCAGAAGGGAGATTTTGGGTAATAATACTTCCTACCCTGGGTGAACCAGGACCACTAGAAGTTGGAGAAGAAAATCCTGAAGATGGAGTAGTAGCAGGTTCAGTTTCAGGTTCAGAAATTTCAGGTTCTTCAACTAATTCACTAGTAGGGGAAATACTACCAGTAACTTCGGAAAATGAAATTGGTTCAGAAATATACTTTGTTGCTTGAACTTGATAATCAGGATGTATAATTAAAGAAGACTCTCCAGCTTCTAGTGACCCAAATATACTGTCACTAGGTGATACAAGAGCTCGTATCCCTTCAAGCTGGCTTGGTGTATATTCAGGAGGTTTCCCCCGAAGTCTACGGGATTGTCTCGGTAATTCAGCCACGATTAAATATTTAATTACTTCACACGCAAACAAATAAAATATCAATAAAACCACCTAAAGTCTCTAAAGAACCAAACAATTGAATCACACGCCTAAAAATATAGGAGTTCAAACCACACACAAACAGTAACATTCTGTACAGAAAACACTAGTTGGTGATGAAATCCAACATCGCAGAATTCAATACAAAAATGGTGGTTGGAACAGTTACCCCGACAACCTGCTTAATGAAACAGATTGGCACAAGTTTCTTCCAAAAACTGTCTCGACTGAAGAGAACCCCCCAGAAATTCCAAGTGAGTCTAGTCAACGTCTGCTCCAGGTACAGTGAGACCCGTCCTTCACCGTCACCTTAGGAAATAATCTTAATATTATGGTCACTAAAGTTACCAATAGTAACAAATACAACTAGGGGAACAGTCTATGATCTGATATACGCGCAAGGGCAGAGTAACAAAGCTCAATTCCCTTGAAGGCTCCTCGACATGATCAATCCGAGGTTTAGCAACAAGTGACCCCAGGCTCCTCGATAATGGTTAATCCGAGGTTTACCATTTTTAATACGCGCAAATCTTAATCTTTCCCAATGAGATAGACTTTATTGTCTCAAAGGTTCGGACATGATCTCGTGATTGACTCCTTTAAGAAGAGCTTCCCAGATTATAACAATTACAATTGGATTTATTTCCTACCGCAAGATACAGCTACTTGTTTGTTTTCACTATCTTGGAGAGTTAATTACTTCATACTCCAAGATACTAGCCTAAGCTATATTGGTGATAAGAGCCCTAGAAATAAAAAGATTGCTAGATCAATTTTAATTAAGTGTTATTTTTATGGTTGTTTCTTAAGTCAATAGGTATAGAGATAAAACTTTGATGGTGTGAATACTCGACTCCAAAAACACTAAAAAATGCACCTAAAAATGATAAACAATTCGTTTTTTCCTTCAATGAATTTCTAGCTAAAAGAAAGAGTTGAGAATGAAATTATTTGAAAAGCAAAACTTTCTTTCAACATGTAAATGAAAAGAAAATCTTTTTTGTCTTTTTCAATAAACTCAAAACGAGACTACTAATTATGCTCACAAAAAATCTCTTTTCTTTTTCAACAGTCAAAACTACAGAAAACAATTCTTTCAAAAGAAAATCTATGATTTCTAGAAAACACTCAAAAAGTATGAAAAACTAATCTTGAGATCTAAAACTTCTAAAAACCTAATTGAAATAAAAGCTTAAAATCTTTTTGAGGAAGTTTTACTTAGTTATTCAGTCAACTAAGGATTAATTCGTTTAGAATAACAAATCAATCAAAAAACACCCAGCTATGTTTTCTTTTATAAAAATGAAATTCAAAACTTACAAGCAAGTTCGTTCAAAGTTTTGCAAAGAGAAAACGAAATCTATTTCTCACCAAGGACATATTTTACAAACCAATCAAACTCATCAAGAAGACAAAAGAGACCAGGATGATCTAAAGTTTCTTAGGCTTCTAATCTCTGAGTCACTACAAAGACCAAACAAAAATCAATTCAGGCATGCAAAACTTCCAGAAAATCACCTAAAACAAAAATGCCAATGGAACTCACTCACAAGAGACTTTTGACAGGACACATGCAAATCTGGGCAGAAACTAAAAGTCGTAAATAAAAGCTAAACCTAACTGGACAAAAAGATTTTAGTTTTTTCAAAAAAATTGACAAGGTCCGCACGCTTCCAGTAAAACCAGATGCAGTACCTCTCTATGTAGTAAAGTAACAGTGCGGAGATGTCCGCACTGTATTACAAACAAAATGTGTTGTCCTCTAAAAAACAAAAATCAATTCAGAATCTAGAAACTACCCAATCCCACATACATCAGGAAAAAACCAGAAACAAAAACAAGTTTCTCAAGTCAAAGGCAAAGTAAAATAATAAAAAAAACAAATCATGTTCAAGGAGTTCATAAAATAAACCATAAAACACAGCTTATTGAGAAAAATAAACTTGATTGTATTAACTTTGAAATAGAATAACTTTACAACCTTGGTGCCTTGATGTTGTACAAGATCTTCCCAGGGTCCATGTTACACAGCAATTTGTCACCGTCCCTGGTACCCCTCTCCCGCATCTTGGAGGACTCATTCTGGGACTTATGAGAAGTGAGATGACCTACAAATACTTGCATTGCATTCCCCTGAACATGAGCTTCATTTGCCCTGAAGACATCTCCTGCTTAAAACCCATAAAAATAGCCCTTTTTCCATTGGTGTGGTTCCGTAGTGCAACCCTCGCGCCAATGGGGGAAATCCTCCAAAGAGGGCGTGCAAGTTGACGCTCTGTCACAGAGTCGCACTCGCGCCAACCATAATCAGTGGTGTTTTTTAACAAACAAATGGCGGAAGGTTCATCCTAACAAATTCCTGGACTGAATCTATCTTGAGTTGGGTAGTTTGGCTACGGGTTTCCATAGAGAGGAAGTGGTTTGCCACCTCTCATGGAAGCTTCCTTGGTGATAAAGCCAATCC